>JANHZU010003206.1:353337-370289 GCA_032468055.1 Acrochordus granulatus
ACATAATGCACAGAGAGGACTCATTAGAAAAGACTGTGATGCTGGGAAAGATTGAAGGGAAAAGGAGAAGGGGACGGCAGAGGATAAGATGATTAGATAGCACACTAGATGCAATGGGTGTGGGTTTGGGCAGACTCCAGGAGGCAGTGCAGGACAGGGAGGCCTGGCGTGCTGCAGTCAATGGGGTCACAAAGAGTTGGACATAACTGCATGACTGAACAACAACATAATTATTATAGATTTCAAAATGGGGATGTTCTCTTAAATTATGTACACTCACTGACATCAGTATCTTTAGATAATTATAGCTTGAAAAGATGGCCATTGTCCTGAGTAATCCCATAAAAATTAAAGAATAATATTTAGGTTTTTGTGAAAAACATATTAAAGAAATGTGTAAATGCTTATGTTTTCAACATTCTTTTCATCATAAGGGATTGGAATACTAAAGCAGGAAGTTAAAAGATAACTAGAAGAACAGGCAAGTTTGGCCTTGGGGTACAAAACGAAGGAGGGCAAAGACTAATAGAATTTTGCCAAGAGAACAAGCTGGTCATAACAAATACACTTTTCCAACAACCCAAGAGGCATCTCTAACATGGACATTACCACATGATCAACACCAAAATCTGATTGATTATATTTTTTGCAGCCAAAGATGGAGCAGCTCTATACAGTCAGTAAAAACAAGACCTGGAGCTGACTGTGTCTCAGATCATGAGCTTCTTATTGCAAAATTCAGGCTTAAATTGAAGCAAATAGGGAACACCACTAGGCCATTCAGATGTGATCTCAATGATATCCCTTATGAATATACAGTGGAGGTGATGAACAGAATTAAAGGATTAGATCTGGTAGACAGAGTGCCTAAAGAACTATGGATGGAGGTGCGTAACATTGTACAAGAGGTAGCTACTAAAACCATCCCAAAGAAACAGAAATGCAAGGAAGCAAAGTAGATTTCTGATGAGGATTTAAAAATACCTGAGGAAAGAAGGAAAGAAAGAAAGAAAGAAAGAAAGAAAGAAAGAAAGAAAGAAAGAGAACAATTACCGAACTGCATGCAGATTTCCAGAGAACTGCAAGGAGAGATAAGAAGGCCTTCTTAAACGAATAATGAAAATAAATTAGAGGAAAATAATAGACTGGGAAAGAATAGAGATTTCTTCAAGAAAATTTGAGATATCAAGGGAATGTTTTCTGCAAAAATGGACAGGATAAAGGACAAAAATGGTAAGGACCTAACAGAAGTAGAAGAGATTAAGAAGAGGTGGCAAGAAGACACAGAAGATCTATACAAGAAAGAGCAAATGTCCCTGATAACTACAGTGAAGTGGTCACTGATCTTGAGCTGGACATCCTGGAGTGTGAAGTCAAGTGGGCCTTAGGAAGCATTATTAACACAACTAATCTAGCAGAGGTGATCGTATTCCAGCTGAACTATCTAAAATCCTAAAAGATGATGCTGTTAAAGTGCAGCACTCAAAATACTAGCAAATTTGGAAAACTCAACAGTGGCCAGCGAGTGGAAAAGATCAGTTTACGTTCCAATACCAAAAAAGGGCAATGCCAAAGAATGTTCAAACTACCACACAATTGTACACACTTCACATGCTAGCAAGGTTATGTTCAAAATACTACAAGTTAGGCTTCAGCAATATGTGAACTGAGAACTACCAGAAGTACAAGCTGGGTTTCGAAGAGGCAGAGAAAGTTGACATCAAACCACCAATATTTGCTGGATCATGAAGGAAGCAATGGAATTCCAGAAAAAATGTACTTCTGCTTTATAGACTTATGTTAAAGCCTTTGATTGTGTGGTTCACAACAAACTGTGGCAAATTCTTAAAGACATGGGAGTACCAGACCACCTTACCTGTCTCCTGAGAAACTGTATGTTGGTAAAGAAGCAAGAGTTAGATTCAGACATGGAAAAACTAATTGGTTCAAAATTGGGAAAATAATATGCTAAAGCTGAATATTGTCACCCTGCTTATTTAACTTATATTCAGAGTACATCATGCAGAATGCCAAGCTGGATGAATCACAAGCTGCAATTAAGATTGCCAGGAGAAATATTAACAACCTCAGATATGCAGATACCCCTTTAACAGCAGAAAGTGAAGAGGAACTAAAGAGCCTCTTGATGAGGGTGAAAGAGGAGTGCAAAGACTGGCTTGAAACTCAACATTAAAAAAACTAATATCATGGCATCTGATCCCATCACTTCCTGGCAAATAGTACGGGAAGAAATGGAAGCAGTGGCAGATTTTACCTTCTTGGGCTCCAAAATCACTGCAGATTTGGAGTGACTGCAGCCACGAAATTAAAAATGCTTGCTCCTTGGGAAGAAACTATGGCAAACCTAGACAGCATATTAAGAAGCAGAGATATCAGCTTGCCAATAAAGGTCCATATAGTCAAAGGTATGGTTTTCCCAGGAGTAATGTATGGCTGTAAGAGTTGGACCCTAAGGAAGGCTGAGCATCGAAGAACTGATTCCTTTGAACTGTGGTGCTGAAAACTCTTGAGGGTCCCTTGGACTGCAAGGAGATCAAACCAGTCAATCCTAAAGCAAATCAACCCTGATTTTTCATTGGAAGGACAGATACTGAAACTGAAGCTCAAATACTTTGTCTACCTAATGAGAAAAGAGGACTCATTAGAAAAGACCCTGATGCTGGGAAAGATTGAAGACAAAAAAGGAAAAGCGGATGGCAGAGGATGAGATGGTTAGATAGCATCACTGATGTGATGGGCATGGGTTTGGGCAGACTCCAAGGGACAATGGAGGTCAGGGAGGCCTGGTGTGCTGCAGTCCATGGGGTTGTGAAGAGTTGGACGTGGCTTAGAGACTGAACAAGAACCATATTCCAATCCTGCATGCTTGCTAGAACTCTCAGGGAGCTTATAGCAAGGAGAAGTGCAGAGCAGCTAGTAATCCCAGCAATTGCTACAGATGTGGAGGGGAAAACTCAGTCAGCTTTGTTCTCTCCAATACTGCATGCATTCCCCAGATCCTGCAGCCAGAACAGGTTCTTTCTCATCTGAAATTCAATTACGAAGGCTTCACCCTACACTTCCCAACTTCTGGCAACTAAAAGTCTGCCACCCACTGGACTATTTTTTGCAGATGAGGAAATCATGAATTGTGTCAACACACTGCTAGTTTGTCATTAAATTGGATGAGTAATTAAAGGTGTTGCTGTGGTCGAGCAGTTAAGATGCTGGGCTTGTTGGCCAGAAAGTCAGCAGCTTGGCAGTTTGAGACCGCTGTCCAATTATGAGATGTTTCTATTACTTGCTCCAGCTCCTGCCAACCTAGCAATTTGAAAGCATGTAAAAATGCAAGTAGATAAATAGGTACCACTTCCAGTTGAAAAGGTAACTGTGTTCCCTGCATCTTGATGTATAGTCATGCTGGCCACATGACCATGGAAGCATCTTTGGACAAACACTGTGAATTGGAGTTGAGCACCATCCACTAGTCAGCCACGACTGATAAAGGAAACCTTTACCATTTTTTTATTGGAAAATACAGGCCAGAATTACACACTGCACAGAGTGTAGTCAGGGGCAAAAAGGGTAGTGGTAGGTGGACAGATGGCCTGCCAGTACTCCTTTTAAGCCCTCAGATTTTTTTGCAGGGGAGGACCATAAGGGGCATAGTCTTAAACTGTGCGTAAATTTAATGTACCCACTTCTACTTTTGGATCCCCAAATCCTCCTCAGAGGAATCCTGGATCCACTCAGTTTTAGAGTGCAGCCCTTGGCATGCCAGATAAAGCCAGCATAGATGGTTTAATGGCAATTGAGCCCTGCAACACAAGTCATAGTTGCACAAATCAATACTCCTAAATCTGAAATAAAACTACAGAAGAGATGCTGACATATTTTGCATGGAAATAGATTATCTTTAGCTCAGTTTCAATCAGTCTCCCCAGATTTTCAGAACATTTTACTCTTGCCTTACCACATTGGAGCTGCCTGATCTTGAACCAGATTGGAGAAACTGAACTTAAATAATTGGGAGATGGAAAGTATATGCAAAATGTTCTGTGCCTGAACTGTTCTAGGCAGAGAACAGCTAATTTGGGGTGGTCTCCGCCTGAACTAAAACATTTGCATTTCAGATGTTTTGTTCCCGACACAGACCAAAGGAAGGCTGTTTCCAGTATGGACTGAAAAATAGTTTTTCTCAGTTGCTATATAAGCTGTTGCAGCTGGGATACTTTTGTCTTCTTCTGGATCAGTAGAACAGGCTGGGTCCATATTACTATTGGTTTAGACTGGGTAGGCGATGACCTTTGTAATGTTTCCGTTGTAGCCCTTACAGAGCATCCTCCCCCGAGTTGGCTGGTCCTTACCCCTTGAACTTTCCAGAAAGCCGGGAAGAGCTGGCTTTTCCTCCCAAGCACTGGACAGGGTAAGACCAGAGCGGGAGAGAATGCACGCATCGCCTTAGGGGAGTGTGGCTGTGGGGCCAGGTTTTTCCAGTTATTGGTTTTAATATTTTTGGTTTTTCTTGTGTATATGTGGTTTTATTCTTGGTTGTTTTATTCTGTTTGGTTTAAGACTGGCAGCTACATAAATGTTTTAAATAATGAAACTGCAGTCATTTAAGGAACACCAGGGTCAGAGGGAACCATTCTGGATCTGCCAAAAAACTGCCAAAGGAGAGGGATACAAAAAAATTTGCTGCAAGAAACTACCGGGTTCAGAGGAGGGCTGGTGGTGTTCCTGCAGTTGCAGCGACTGGTGATATCTGTCTGGTTAACTGTCGGCCTACAAGGCAGCCTCCACAGCCCAGTCTCATTTTAACTGTTATCAATTTTAATTCAATGTGGTGGAATGCGTAGGAGTTTTAACTGGAGAGAAAAGAGGATTTTTTTGGTCACTTTTTCATTTTTTTTCATTTTGTCACTTTTCAAATCAGATCATTTGAATTTGAAAGAACATTTCTCTCACTCCAAAACACCTAATCCAAATAAGCCTGCTGCTGTATGAAAGGGAACTAATTCTTCCGATGTGAGGGAGGCTGATTGCATTATTATACTGCTTTCTGAATAAATACCTAGAGAGACCTTTCTTTTTGTTCCAAAAAGAAACTTGCTTTCAAAACTTTTTAACTCCACCATAACCCTGAGTTTAGACTAGGCTGGGACCTTTTTCAAACTATTCTCTCCACTGGTTCCAAACCCACTTAAGTTAATTGCTGGGAGAGGGCAAATGGAGGACAGTACCAAAAGTTGCTAGTCTGGGGAGGAAGAGGGATACCAGGGTGGGCAATGCTCAGGAAGAAACCATTTTTGAGGCCAAGAATTCTACCCACTGCACAAACACAGATGGCACTGCAGATGCCCAATTGGCAGCCCAAGTGCTGAGAAGTCAGACAGCTGCCCTCTCAATGTGAGTCTGTAGCATATGGTGGTCATGGTGCTTCAGACATCCCAGCACATCATCTACAACCACCAAAGCGGATATGCACCAAGTGGCCAAGAACAGAATGGAAGTACTTGCCCACCAAGACTCATGCTTTCCGTCTACAATTCCCACAAGGTACAGATCAGCATAGTGAAGACATGGGACATCTTTCAACCTCAGATACTTCATCTCTTGTTTAGACATAAGGTTCTCCCTCCCATTTCTGGCAGTACTGGATACTTACTTTGATTAGCAGCAAGGCTTCTGCTCTGAAACAAGAGAATTATGCTTGTATGGTGGTTGCAGTAGATGACAAATGGCAGAGAGGTCCAAGGCATCAAATATGCCAGTCTGTTATCCAAGGGGAAGAAACTAATCCATGCTTGCCTAAGAGGACTTTTGGTTGCTGAAGCAGCCTAGATGAACAGACTTAGATGCAGCTGGACATTTCTCTCCTAATAGCAACCAATTTTGGAATGCGATTCTGCTTGGCAGGCCCAAGAACACCAACCTCAACTTTAGTCAAATAGTGCCAGGGAAGAAAATTACTTTCCAAAGGGAAGTGAAAAGTTGAACCTGCTAGGTTTGGGCAACTGATGTCAATATGTTACCTGATCTGGCAATAGTTGTCTAGCTCTATGCCTCTTGTTCACCAAATAGGGTCCAAATCTCCCTTGGTGAAGCAGTATAGCAATAACCCACAGTTCACACCTAGATATGGACTTTCCATCCTTCAACTTCAAATGCATGACTAATAGTCTTGTTGAGCCCTAGTTTCTGAACCACCAGATCAGAGTATGACAGTTCTGAAGCCACATGTGCATTACATATACAGTATATGCAGCATGAAGATACTTTTGGCCAGCAGCAGACTGCATAACCCAAAGGAGCTGTTCTTCCTCACTTATTCCACTGCATGACTGCTTACAAGATCCTTTCTCCCCGCCCCCTTGAGATTCTTGTAGAAGCTGAACTCCCTATGAATAACATGTGCAACATTTCACAGAAAAAAATGAAGCTAACATTAAATGTTTGTATACTAGTACATGCACTCCTGTGTTTAAATATAACTGATTTTAATGCAAAAAATGTTAGCTTGTTTTGTCAGCTTCTAAGTGTGTACAAAAGGTGCATTCTTGTTTCCTACTGATGTTGAGATTCAGAACACCTTTATATGTGCAGTCTCATCTTCAAAGGCAAGCTGCAAATTCCACAAGTGTGCATGCATTGAGCAAATTATTACCATGTTTTCCCCAAAACATTTTGTGCTGATGGCTTTCTTTAGTTAGGTCAGCTTTCTGACTGAATGCATTTATTTGAAAGGGAAAAATACAGTACGGGTTGATTGGTTCAAATTTGAACTTGGGTGTCAGTCATTCTTTCTCATGTCTTTTTGTAGAAAATTTAGGAAGTATTTTAAAAATGCAAATATGATTCCATATGGATTATACACTATACTCCTCTTATGTTCTGTTGATGTAGTCCATTGTGCATTTTGATGAAAACATTTGTTTGAACTTGACCTTTTTGGTGCAGGTCTTCTGTCCCTTTAGCATTGAGAAGTGTAAAATTAAGTTATATGCAAAAATAATAAGTAGTCTTATACGTGGTGTTTTAATAACAAGTGTAATTCACATTCTGTATACATAAATGTAATTGATGGAATTTAATATTTTTCTTTAATTCAAAATTGTCCTCACATTTCATTAGAATGCCTATACCTCCAGGGAAAATATCTGCTCTTGTATTTAAAGAAAATTAAGATTTTGCAGCTTAATCTGGACTGCAGAAATGTAAATGGTCACTAGATGGCAGCAAAGAGATATCCTTTTCTTTCTTGGAATGCCATGGCTAAACCATCTTAAAATTTACATTTTCATAAATGTGGTTGCCCAAAATGGATTAACAGAACTTCTGAATTGTAATGTTCAGGGTTAGAAACAAAAAAATATTTTCCATTTCATGGACACATCTAGCACATAGGAATCAAGCATACTGAAGTATATAAAACTAGAAAAAACTTCCTTTCACTCACCCCCACTACCATGAACTGAACGAGCAATGACAGTATTTATTCAATTAAGCATATATTTAATAATTTCACTGGAAGAATCATCATTTTCTACAAAACTATCCACAAACTGCAAGATAATTTAACCTCTCAGGAAAAATAAAGATATTGATTATGCTTATGCTGTGCTATCACATTAAGTGCTGAAGAGTAGAATATCCTCCTAGTTCGCAGCTGGAACTCTGGTAATTGCAAAATCGCCAGCTAATTCTGATCAATAATTACAGTGGCACCACCACTTTCATAATTTCAAGATGGTGACTAGCACGAAAATTTTATTTGCATTCTTTATAAGTAAAAGCAAATTGCAAACCTTGATTACAATAACACAGGTTAGATGTAATTTTCTGACTCTGCGTGCACTTTCTATAATACAGGAATGCAAAATTAATTTTACTGTATTAAAGCAGTTTGGGCATATTAACTGTAATAGTGGTCACCTTCACTTCATTATTATATCATTATAATAAAAATGAAGGAACTTTTAAAATGAAGGAACTTTTAGAACTCTGCAGGTTGATATCATATATCTTATCCAAGTGATATATGATGAGCACATATGCAAACTACATGGCAATGTAGTTGTCTAAGTGCGCACTTTTTAATCGCTTTACACTTATTATCCCTATTATTTAAAGGAAATTTAATTTAGCAATTAAAAATCCATCAACTATTGTGATCACGTGCTACAGAGAGGAATAACAGAAGAGAGGCCCAGCACTGTAAAAAATAAGGTCCTTTCACAGATTACAATGCTTAATATGGAAAAGAACAACAACAAAGTAAAGTAATTGCTTAGGTCAAACAACTAAAATTCTATACACCTGGCCTAAAATATACCCATTCTAGTTCATACATACCTGAATTAGCAGGATTTAACTACGCAATTGTTTCAGAGGCTCTGTAGTATATCCCCTACACAACATTCAGAACTTCATGTTTAGAAGAGATTTGCAAACTTGGGAAGTTCAAATTAAGTTATTCAACTAACCTACAGAAAAGATAGTCTTTTTGTTGTTACTCTGACCTCCTTATAAAAATGAACAAATGGAATCCAGGAGTTACTATTAGAGGGTTTTTTTGGTAAAAGAATATAGCATTGAGTTCGGACTGCTTCATCATTGCAGCATTAATCTAACTACATGCTGAGTTGACTTCAACTCCTGGTGACTTTATGAACTGATTTTGTTTTTGGCAACCACAAAAAGGTAGCTGTCACCATCTAATTTAAAATCCTAGAATAACCTGTTGGCCCCCCATTCAGGTACTAATCTTGTAGATTTTCTTCAAAATCAGCTAGGTACTAGCTAGTTACTCTTAAATAAACAATATCCTCATTACCTATTTTCAACTAAACATTCAATGTCTACTAAGAGTGAAATAAGCTTATATGCAAGGTAAGCAAGATTCTATTTATTTTTCTCAGATGTATGTTCCTACCTTACATGTTCTGAGGCTATTTGTTCAGCTCCCTTTAAACATCTATTTCACCATGGGCTATTACAAGGTGAATTGTGCATGGAATGCTTTATATCTGATATAACTTTACAGAGTATATTTAGTCTTAAGAATTCCTATTTAATGCCCCCTCTTTGAAGACCTTTTAAGAGAGATTTAAACATTTAGGATCTTTAAATTATTTTTAAAAGCTATACAAGGAAAAATTAAAACAGATTTATTTTCACTGGCATGGATTTAATTTAAATGCATGAGACCAATAAATATTTGGGTACAAGATCAATGTATATTTTGGTATTCAAATCAGAAACCATCTAAGGCTTATATGGATAAATATTGTATGTAATATTTAAAGGAGGGTATTTTAAAGCTCTGTAAACTAACAAAAACAATTCCTGTATTTAATTTTTACTTACAGAGTAGCAAGCTAACGCTTGGTGTTAAAGCTTCAATTCTTTATTACTCAAATTCAAGAATAATGGAAGACAACATGCTAAGCCAAACTAGAATTTGTAAGTTATTAAATGTGAATGTGCCTTCAAACTATTAATAACAGATATATATATACATATATAAATCAACTTAAATGTTTTATTTTGCATGAATAGTTGTCAAGGTACAAGAGTTAAATACTTAGAACGATTTGTAACAAAAACTTTAATCTCCAAAGTTTACAGTGACAAGACAACTTATGCACAATGAGGAAAATATCTATAATGTACCCTTAGACACATATATTGATCCAATCAAGTTCTTAATTTGTACTACAAAACTGTTTTAGCAGTAGTGCTCTATGTAAAAAGGTGTAAGATATAATTTTGCACAATAAAGGCAATTCTGGTATAAATCAGAACTCAGAGATTTAGAAAAAAGGCTAGCTATAAAAATTTGCCTTGTTTGCCATTAAGCATTCTGGCCAATTAAGCCTCCACATTTCATACTGCAGAGATTGTCCATTCACAATTGTAGCAAATACTCATGATTTATAAATTCCTGTGTTAATTTATTTTTGGGTTTAGATTCTGCAGATTCAGGAATATGACTCAAGATTATGAACACTTGCTGTTCTTGGATTTTTTAGTATTTATTTGGTGGTTCTATGCAAGGTAAATAACTAGCTAACATTAAAGTTGTTTATGCTTAAGGGTACACTGTAGAACAACAGGTTTATTACACTTTTTATGACCTGCTCAAAACCATATACGTTTTCACAACTGTTACATGTCACCTGTTACGAGAGAAACAAAATTTGCCAGCTAAAACATTTTTAAAATGCACCAAGCTTTATGAGGTCTTAAAGAAAACAATGTTCTGTACATACTGTCTTCAGACCTAAATGTGACTTCCTGTACACCACTCTTCCTGAAGTTCTATTTCCTGTCATTTGACCTGGAACGGCTAGATACAAAAGATTTAGTCAAACAATGAAAAATGACTCTCAAATATATTTCAGTATCATCATGTAAATATTATACAAGTCTAATTTGAATATTCACTTTGGCCTGTATATGGACAAAGGTATTTTTAAGGACAATACATTACATTTTAACATATTTTGAAACACTCCAGTATTTTAATATGCATGTATATTCTTACCTACGAGATCTGGAAAATGAACGGGAAGGCTTATGATTTCTCTCCCTTGAGAGTGATCTCTCTCTCCTTCTATCTCTAGAAAGGGACCTATAAGAGGAATATTCAGCATTATAAAATAAGGTATAACAAAAATTAAGAGGTTCTAGAAGATACTGTTTATCAATGTCAGTCTTAGAATAGCAATTAGCAATTTTATTGCAATAGTTACAGCAATAAAATTAGATAATTTTCAATTAACATTTGTGGCTAATGTATACATATAAGCTCTGTTATCTAGAGTGATTTAAAGCTATAAAGATCTATAATGCTGCAGACTCATGCAACACAATTCCAATAGATTCCATCTGAATATTTTAATACCAGAAAAAGTCTGACTTCAGAACAAATTACAATAAACTCACCAAAGATAGAGGAATTCAACCGTCAACTTCAATGATAAAATTTTCCCCCTTGACAGATTAGCAAAGGAGACTACTTTTAAAGTTTATTTTCATCGGTGAAATTATATTCAGCCATGTCCTTCCATCTTGTACAGTGTTTTTCAACCTTGGCATCTTCAATATATGTGGACTTCAACTCCCAGAATTCCTGAGCCAGCAAGCTATCTGGAGAATTCTGGGACTTGTAGTCCACATATCCATAAGTTGTTATGGTTCAGAAACACTAATCTAGTACATGTACCATTAGGGTTTACACTCCCCTTCCTCAGATCTATAAGGGAAGTCTGTTTTCATGATAGTGAATTTATGAAACAGTTTAATGACAAAGGGTATGTTTATGTGTATGTGTGAAATACTTTGGCAATGCATGATCGGCCTCAACAATTTACCTGCTGCGACTACGGGAAAAACTCCTCCTCCGTGGAGATCTACAATCAAAAAAGAAAGGTGAGTCTTTTCATCAATTCAACACAATTGAGGTGAGGTAATTCCCAACTTGTCAAGTCACTGTTGGGCCCAGTGAATGTGCCAAGATAAATGGCACCCATCGTCCAGCAAAATGGAAAGATTCAGGCATTAAAAAGACTCAGCGTGATCAGCATGTTCCAGCCATGAGTTTGTTTTAACTAATACCATGTCATAGCAAACCTGTCCAATGTAGCACTTCCATCTCAACAAAATCCATTGCCTAAAAGATTATACCAAAGTCCCACAAGTAGTTCCAAAATTGGTATAACCAGTGTTTTGGAACCCATGCAAAGCAGAGTCCTCAACAAGACATAAGGTACCAAGTGAAAGACTAATGCACACAGTGACAATGACATTAGAGCTGCATCCGTGAATGTAATTTTTAAACGGTCATAGTGTGTTTAGTCTAAAGAACCTTAGCTTGCCCAGTTTATCCCAAAAAGTAATTGTTCTGAACTTGTTAGTAAAACAGTTTAAAGGTGAAAGGAGGTGGCAGTTTTTTTGCAAGGAAAACCAAAGTTAGCAATTATGTTTGCCCAACTCACATGCAAATATACTGCAGTTTAGTTATCTTTATTAGATTCCTTAACACCCTTAAAAGTTTTCTTCAAGCAACATATGTATGTTACCACGAAATTATGCACAGCCAGCCTTTGATTGAGAAAAAATAATTACTTATAAGCCGCTTACTCCTTATTTTTAACCAGCAGTAAACTGTATAAGCAGGAAAAACTTACTAGTTTTTGGTTTCAACAAGCTAGAAATGGTGAGGTGAGGCTGCCGGACTGACTGCCAAGAAGAATTTGCTGAAAAGGTTTTGCCAGATGTTGCGTTGTATTTAGTTGGTTGGCGAAGGGGGTGTTGTGGATTTTTCCTGCTTTTTTGTTAGCCGAAGGCTGCTGCTGTAGTTGTTGTGAAGCCATTTGGTAAATAAACAGCTGAGCTGATTGGCCGGGAATGTGTGGGCGGTCGAGGTGGCTGCTGCCGATTTGGTTAAGGTTGGAGAGAAGGCTGAGAGAAAACAGCATGCTCGGGAACCAAAGGGCGGTGCAACCTGACGACTGGCCATGCCTGGGTCATGTGAAACGACACCAGCCAAGCTGAATGGGGCGCGCTGGTCACATGACGCTGAAAGGGCTAGTTGACTGGCTAATGCAGACTCAGAGGGTGGTGAGAAGAGACATGATGGTGACTCTGTAACGGGTTCATTTTTATTAATAGATGGACCAAAAAGCATAAAAAAATGAAAAACAAGCCATCAGTACAACCATCTATTAGCTAACAAATATTCCTATTGTGTTCTACAGTGAAAGGGAACAGGTTTCATTCTTATTTTGTACGGACTTCATTCACCTGCAATAGGTTGAGATCAGCCCTTGCAGAAATCAGGTTTTAAGTACTGAAGTGGGTATTTAACAATCAATTTGTCCAGGGCAGAGGATGCATTATCAAGTAAAAATCTGCTTTGTTTGGGAATTCATAACTGCAGAATTCAAATGAGCCAATAATATTTCAACAGTGTTATTATAGTCAAAATTTAGCTGAGTAACTATTCATTGCTTCAGAATCCTTAAAATAGTTGCCTGCTTAGCATCACTTGTGCTAAAGGAAAAACAAACTGAGTGAAAAAAATCCAAGCTGCTGTATGTAATGTTTATCAACAATGAAGTAAAGAAAAGCAAAAAACAAGCTGAAGTACTGGGAAGAAAAAGGAAGTGACTAGGTGAATAGACCTTAGAAGAAAAGACGATATTCCACGTTAGAAGATACTATCAACTGGTATAGGTACCCAAAGACTGAAGCCAGTGTTCAACAATGTGTATGCCTCTAACACCTGTTTAATGCTTTAGAATTTGGTGATTTGATACAGACACATGGAGGTTTTTAAACACCTATTATGCCAAAATGGTAATACTGCCAACATCACTATGAAAATTATTTCATCCTGGATACCTGCGGCGAGGTGGAGGACTTCTCCTGCGATAATCATCTCGAGGACGTCTACCCCATGAAGGAGGTGGGCCACGGTTTCGACTACGTTTTTCACCATTGGACAGTTCCACCCTGACACGACATCCACACAGTGTTCTAAGAAAGATCATGACAGGTATTAATATATCAATTTAAATCAAACAACTGAAGGATATTTGCTCATACAGTTCCCTATACTTAGAAACACCACTTGGGACCTCCCAATGTTTTAGTCAATTCTCATCAGCATAGTGAATGATTAGAGTCATCTGAACACAGAATCTTGCAAACCAATTTACCTTGTCCTATTGTTCACATGCAAACTATTTCATTATTGGAGAATGCCATAGTTACAAACATGACAATCAAAAATACTTTTTGGCTTAAGTTTTAAATATTCAGTATAAATTTTAGTATTTAAAAAATAACATGGAGATATAAATTTACTGCCAGTAAAGATGGTTGGACTAATTGAATGCTTAATGTTTTAAATACTAAAACAAAACACCAAGTGGCAGAAGTAACAGTATTTCTGAAATCTGGTAATTATGAAGGAAATGTGATTTGAGTTGCTTTCAAATTAAAATCTTTCCCAAGCTAATAATTCATACAAATACATTACTCTATTTTTCTTTTCATTTTGAGTATATCAGTCCTTTTTCTCAAAAGAATCAACCCCAAAAAGTCCTTGACTTCAAATCCTTTTAAAGAAATATTTTAATGTTGTTCTGCATTATTCATGTCACAATTTTTTATTAAATAAGAATGCTCACTTGCAGGTTCTCCAAGAAAATCAGAAAATCAGAGAAGTTTACCTCCCATCTAGTTCTCTCACTGCATCAGCAGCATCCCGTGGATCTTCAAATTCAACAAAAGCAAAACCAGGGGGATTTCTAGCAACCCACACACTACGCAATGGTCCATAGTAGCCAAAAGCTCGTTCCAGTTCAGTTTTGTTGCCATTGTTTCCAAGGTTTCCCACATAAACCTTGCAGTCCAGTGGACACGAATCACGATGCATCTCTGAAATCATGCAAAAATGGTAAGATGTACAAAAGTAGCAATCATAATAAAAGTTAATCCACGTATTGGTTTTCAAAGAATTAAGATGTCTTACAAATGACATACAGTATTATTACAGATAACCTAAATTTTTGAAAAATCGATGTGGACAAGCAATTCCTGAGTTAATAAATGTTCCGATGGAAGCTGAAACCTATGCTCTGAATTAGGAGAGCTGAATTAGCTAACTCAACATAAAATCTATAAAATAAGCAGCAGCCGACACTTTTACGTTTCTGTTTTTTTCGATCGCTGTTCGAAGTACATGAACTACCAGAAGCCCAGGGAAAGCCTTTCATCAGGTAGGCAGATGAGCATACCAGTTAAATACATCTCGTGCTTACCCACAAAGAAAGACGGCGCGCCCTTCCTTAACCGTTTTTATCCTAATAGAGTAACCGTGGGATTCCCACACAACCCGCCCCCCGTCCTCCTTTAACTATTTCTCGTTCGCCTCGGGTGCGAGTACAGTACAAAACAACAGCCCGTAAGCCCATCTTCTCTCCCATATATGTTATCATCTTCCTATCGCTATATCCTGACACTATTCCGATCACACAAAATGGCGGCGGCTCTTTGTCCGCTAATACAACCGCGAGGCCTTCTACGTCGACCCATCACCTCCCTCACCGGCTTCCTGCCCAGGAGGGTAAGGGACTCCTGCGAGTGGCTGCTAATCTTTTCCTTCTTTGCCTCCTCGACTTCGTCTTGCAGCCACCTAAGTGCGATCGAAGTCGTTTGCTTTCCCGCCAAGACACGATCCCACCGTCCCTCGTACTTCTCCCCGCTGGACAAAATGGCGGACGACACGTCCACGCCCTGAGCTTATATATCGCCTGCCAAACTGCCACGTGACCAAACCGTTCGCCAATAATAAAACATCTCTCTGATGATCGACGTTCTCCTGCGCCCTACCCTCTTCCTAGAGCTCAGCTCACATTCAAAGACTGGTCGGCGGGCAAAGCCCCGTTCGCCATAGCAACCGTTATAGTAACCGCAGAGAAGTGGGGTGGGAGGGAGAGGAAAGGACGGTGGGCCCAACAGTACCTCGTGGAGGCGCAGGAAGGGGCTGTGATAAGGACGGACGTGGTTTGTGCGCAGCGTTTTCTTGCCATGCATAATTGGAGAGGTTGGAGAGGTTCTTTTTTCGCGCGTTCCGCTCTTTCCATGGTACAGTACAGTTGTGTCACAGCTGCTGAGTGTTTTTGGCTGTAAGGACTCTAATGGACGTCTTTACCACAACCCGCATTGTGTTGCAGAGGAGAAAAAAAGAGAGAGGGGCGGGTCGTTCACCCGGATTGGCTTTCCAAATGTTACAATGTTACAGCGCTGAATGAAAGTCACTTCCTTCTCTTACATTCCTTATTATACCTTGCAACCGAAGGTACTGCTTTAAGCATGAAAACCTCCGATTAGTAATAGTAGAGTATTATTTTGGGCTGATTGTTTAGCATATTTGAGCTCTTTACTCAGAATATGAAAATGATTTCAGGTGTGTGAAGTCCCGACTAAAACGAAGCGTTCGTGCCGTTTTCAAGGGAAATATCTTGTCCTGGCTATCTTTGGACATGAAAAGGAGCTAAATAATATTTCTTTTAAAAGTAGACCGTCTCCTGGCGGAAAAGAAACAATAAATGTTCCCAAATTGAAGCCTTGATGATTTGTAAGGAAATGGGCTTCTCGGACCATGCAAGAAGAATGGCTGCGCTTGGGTAAAGTAGGGGAGAAGGGGGCAGCATGGGGAAAAGGAGTCTCTTTTGCGCTTTCCTACAGTATGCTCTGCCTTGGATTCCAGATAACAGTACCGCTCCACCCCACAAAAGCTTTTCCTGCAGTTGATGCTTGAGGTGGGGGAGAAGACTAATGTCCAGAATGCGTTCTCACCTGTTTTTTCAACTGAATGGTTTATGTGAAGATTTAATCTCCCACAGTGCTCTTGAACCATTTTTCCAAAAGAGGCAGCCTGACTTGTAAATGGCCTATCAAGAGGGTCTATATACATTCTCATTAATCCAGGTCATGATTTATAGCAAATTTGCAAAAACTTTCTCAAAAAAGCAACTGGACTTTTATTATTTGATGTAATAAGGCATTGTGTCCCCCATCCAGGGGACTTTTATTATGGATTATAGGGGATCCAAGTGTCCCTTACTGTGGCTAACCTCTTCATGAAATAATTTGAATTCAAAGCACTGAACTCTTTCACAGGAACTCTACCCACCCACTGGTTTAGATATGTGGACAATACCTAGGTGAAAATCAAAACACATGCATTGGAAGCTTTCACTGAACACATCAATGCCATTGACAGCAATATCCAGTACACACATGAGAATGTCAGATACAGTATAACATTTTTGGCTTTCCTGGACTGTGCAATTTTGTTGTTCAGTCGCGCAGTCGTGTCCAACTCTTCGCGACCCCATGGACTGCATTATGCCAGGCCCCCCTGTCTTGCACTG
>JANHZU010003206.1:393726-409009 GCA_032468055.1 Acrochordus granulatus
GAGTCACGGCTCGTCTAGCAGAATAAATTTTATTAAATTTTTTTGGTCGTCCTGTGAGTTTCACGTCTTGTGAGTTAGTCCTCTTGTGAGGTACCACTGTATATTTTATGCCTTTTTTTCATTTCTTCAGTTTTCTTAGAAGGAAATTAATAATTTTACCTTCACCTTGTTACCCTCAATTCTAAAAGAGGCAGACAAAAGTTAATTATAAAGAGGTGTGTATCTGATTTCTGAGCTAGTAAAGATTTTCTGATGGAGGAAGTAGAGATGAGCAGGTTCTGTCAGCCCTTTGAAGAGTAGACAAGAAGCACAAACCATGAGTACTAACACTGTCTTTATTTTAAGATTACTAGAACAGTGTTGCATGTCTGAAAACATTTTTACCTCTTTTACTTTCCAGAAAACTAGAGTTAATTTCTTCTGAGATGCTTCCTACATTTCTTTTGCTTCTGTGGACTGAGATACCTTTTGCATGATGGTTGTTTAGACTTCTTCCTCCTGTTTCCCAAGATCATTTTCATATACTATTACATCATGAGTTCTGATACATGTTCTGGCTACTTTCATTTCTCCACTTGGAACTTGAAAGTGTGTAGTGGTTAAGAAGTTGGCGTGAAGATCTTGTTCTAGTTCACATTCAGCTGAATTTCAGTGGATAACTTTAGGGTGTCAGCTTCTGTAAACCCAATCTATACGGTAGGGCTGTTGGGAAAAATAAGTGAATAAAACATTATGAAGTCCTAAAAGGAAGCAGGAATAGAAATCTGATAAATACGTTCCCATAATGGAAAGATTAAAGTTTTAAAGTTGTGTCTTAAATCACAAGAATATCTCAATTGGTTTTGTAATAACTTTTGAGATTCTATAACTGTCCTCCTTTTTTCTCCTTTGCAATTGATTGTAGGGTGACTTTCTTAAAAAGCAAGTGTGGCTGTAAGTAATACAATTGAATTCAACCTGAAATGAAGTTACTTAAATTACATGAAAAATAGTATTTGGCTTGTATTGCTAGAAGGTTGCAGTGAATAAAACCTTAACCGTAACAATATTTTCTCTTTTCCTCTTCTGATATTTTGAAGCCAGCAATAAGTGAAGTAGCAGTCAGTTAGGCAGTCTAATAGGTTTTAGTGACAAACTAATATTTGTAGACTCACCTGGAATGCAGCATCAAAAATTAAAGATGCTCTGTTCTCTCCATTAGTGTGTGGAAAGTGGATAATTTGTAATTTTGAGTAGAAGACTAAAGTAACAACCTAAATTGAAAAGGACTGTAGTGCAGACTAAAATAATGGAAACGTTTATAAGCAGATGGTTATTTTTATTTTTTATTTATTTGTCATATTTTTCAACAACCTATCTCCCTCAGAGAGGATTTCTGGGTGGTGCTTAACTTTCAGTTCACAGTTATTATAGATTCAGTTTATGAATTCATATGAATGAGCTGATTAACAAGGTGAGTAAGTCAGGGTAGTGAATCTTTCATACCTTTTACTAATAATCTGACATTTCAAGAATCACTGGATTGAATTGAGTAACGAAAGAAATTAAATAAGTGAAAAATAAAAATAAACACAGACTCTTGTGAAGATAGAAAGCCTGCATGACTGGAAATTTTTGCTTTGTTTTGTTTTTCTTGAGCCTTTGAATTAAGTCTTGATTCCTGTTGACTGCTTAGACTGGTCCCTGCAGTTTTCTTGCAGAGTTTTCAGAAGTGTTTTGTCATTGTTTTCTTTCTAAGGCTGAGAGAAAAATGATTGACCCAAGATCACCCAGCTGCCTTTGTGCCAAAGCAGGACTACAACTATTCTCCCTGTTTCAAGCCAAATGCTTTAACCACTATACCAAACTGGCTCCCTGGAAGTTTTTAATGTATTGTTTTAAAAACATTTTTCTCCTTTCATTCTGTTGATTCTTCACAGTTCTAAAATGAATTTTAAATCTGTTTGTTAGTCTACTCCTAATGGTAGATGCCATAGCAATACTCATCCAGTCCTGACTGAAGTATGATACAACACTGGAGGTTTTGCAGCTATACACTCTTTCCTTCTCCATATACCAGCATACATGAGCCACACTAGGATGCACAGATACATCTGATGAAAAATATTAATGTTGAATCATTTTGAAACTAGTTCCATGATGTTACCATTTTATTCTTTGTTTTTAATCATTGTTTGTCCCAGTTTTTCAGTGCATTCCCTACACTGAAGTATTCAGATTTGGGGAATGGGCATTAATGTGTGAAATACTTTTCAATATATACAAATACAAAATGGTCATCTTTGCAGAGAAAAAATCCAAAATTCACATGAATGCTGAGGTATTCTCTGTCACTAGTAAATGATCAGGGAAAAGATCTTGGCATTCTGAAGCTTAGTTTAGTGAAACACAATGCTGTGTGTTTGCTGTGAAGAAGATAAAATCATAGAGAGATAATTAGAATTTATAAGCTTCATTTTAATACACTTTGGTCTGGAAAATAAATATTTCTCTCATTCCTGAGGGAGATTCTCCATTTCTGTAAAATTACTTAGTTTCATTCATTCTGGTCAGAAATTGAAATGATACTTCCGGCCTCCCCTTTAACAGCAGTTACTGTTTACCCACCCTTTCCTTCCTTTTGTTGCTTATTGCCACTGTAGTGGTATTTCCTTGATAAGAAATCTCATTGCAGCACATAATGGGACAGAATACAAAGCCATGTTTCTGCTGAAGGCCTCTTTCCACAGGAGAAGAAAATGTGAGGATCTTCTACTGGTTTTACTAGTTTTAAAGGGCTACTTAGATCATACTAGTTTTGCAGTTTGTATAGGCTTTTGGAACTATTAGTTTGAGTTGGCCGCTAGTTGTCTTAGCAATTAAATATGGCATTATATGATTTCATCCCATCTTTACCCCATTGTGTACTCCTGCCATCTTATTTAATTATTAATTTAATATTATATTTATTGTTTCACTGTTTTAATATTTTATAATGCTGTTTTTATTATTTTGTAAGCTGCCCAGGGTTTCATGACTGTGAGATAGGTGGCATATAAATTTAATAAATAACGTGCAGTTGTCTGTGTTATCACTTAGAGGAGGCATTTCCAATGATCTTTTCAGTTAGATGATCAGTTTATGGGGAAAAAGCTTTCCAAACAGCAGGATAATGCTGGACAATCTTCTGCCTTTTGTATGTCTTCAATTAAAGACCAACACAGATTATATAAAATAATTTCAGATATATTTAGCAGATATTTTTTAATTTAGAAAAAGTAAGAATATCTTTAATTTGATTTTATTTTAGGATTGAATTTTCATTGTTCAGCTTGATTCCAGATATGAAGCCAGAGAAGACTATAGGTTTTTTTAGTGGTTTGTAATTTTTTATCTTCTAAAGTTGTAGAGAACTAGAGGCGCTTTATTATAGTGGCTCTGCTCTTATTTCCAGAGCTGGTTTCTGAAAATAATTTCTGCCCTTTAGTTGTTATAATGAAGGAGTCTGCATAGATTCATCTTTTCCCTTTGTAGTTTAGTATTTATATGAAACCATTAGATGCAGTCAGCAGGTGAAGAGAGACAAGGTGAAGCTGTACAGATGTTTGAAGGTAGTAATAGGATCAATAAGACTCAATAAACTGAAAACCAGCAAGAGGATGGTGCTGTGGCTTAGTTGTTCCTTCATTTAGAAATTAGGGAAGTAACATAATTTACACTTAAGGTATTCCTAAACTCTATAGTATCATTGGAAGTTAATAACTACAGCATTATAGAATCTCTTATTACCTATTCTAATTTATTAGGTCTGGCCATCCTCAATATAAACAGCCTGATCACAATGTCTATGCTTTTCTAATTCAAATTCTGCTAATTTGGTCATTTTAAATTGCTCTAAATGGGGTATCTTAAAGTAGTCTGTGTATTATAAATACTGTAGCACAGGATGCATATATGAAATGACTCTGGCATGGTCCACATAACTTTAGCCTTTCAAGAGCAGGACTGGATGCCAATTTATTATCAATCCCAGTACAAAATACTAATTGTAATCCATATATCTCTAATCACTTAAATGAGTATCCTTATCCTATATTGTTATTTAGTGCCAGTGAAAATTTGTTCATACTGTTATTAAATGAAGCCAAGATTTCTGCTATTTATAGCAGAATCTTTCTGGGGTGGTACTTTGGCTCCGAAACATATTTTCACTGGAATTTAGATTGGCTAGTTTTCACTATCAGATGAAACCAATTTCATAGCAGTTTTGTTTTATAATCTCTCTATATTGGAAAATGATGGAAGAAAGCCCCCCACCTTCTTTTTTTGTACCAAGCAGAGTTTATTTTACTGGGTCTTTCAAATAGTTTGTATCTACACTGAGACTATTGTTAGGATGAGGCTAGAACTACCTTGCTTTTTTAGAAAGGAATATAATAATATAAGAAGTTTGGATGCTATTTCATATTATTATTGCTATTTCTTTTTTGTTTTGTCATACTTAGGTTTACTTTTAAAAATAGAGAATTCATGTGAAATTAAGTGGGCATGGTGGCTGAGCAGGTTAAGATGTTAGGCTTGTCTGGAAGATCGGCAGCTCAGGTTCGAGACCCAAGTGCTGCCATTTAATCGGGTGAGCTCCTGTTCCTGCTCCAGCTCCTACCAACCTAGCAGTTTGAAAGCATGTAAAAATTGCAAGTAGACAAATAGTACAAGCTTTGGTGGGATGGGAACAGCATTCCGGGTACCTTGGCGTATAGTCATGCCAACCACATGACCACGGAAGTGTCTTCAGACAATGCTGGCTCTTCAGCTATGAAACAGAGATGAGCACTGTCCCCTAGAGTCAGTCATGACTGGCAGGGGAAACTTTTACCTTTACCTTAATGTGAAAGTATAGGGCATCTACTTTGCACATTGTACAATTTACTCTGTAGGATGGTGAAATTATTTTGTGCATTGAGGATCAGATACTAGATGGAGTTTAATAGGAACCCTCTGTGCATTTTCTCCATTGTCTCAATTACCTTTTTTATCACAAATGTGCATTGATCAAAGTAGTAAAATGTTTGTAATTCACAGAATTACAATGCAATATGGTTGCATAATGTCTAAACCTTATTCTGGCTGTAATCACATTGTTCTTCATATTTTGATATGTCTTCTTTAACAGATAAGATAAATGACCTAAAGTTATTGATCAAATACTACATATAAAAAGGATATTGGCAAAAAAATCATATCTATATCCTGAAATGAAAAGTTTTAGTCCTATTCAGAGAATGTAGTGCAAATACAGACTCCAAATTGTTTCTAATTTTTTGAAACAGCTTTGTTCAATACTGAAATTGTATGCATTTAGACAGATTTAGAGTTTTCCTAATCCAAATACTTTTAATTGTTTTAGACAAAAGAAGCTAGAAAAAGTGATGGAAGAAGAAGGCTTAAAAGATGATGAGGTATTATTCCATGGACAAAAACTTGCTAGTATTATTTTTTTAAAGTATTTTTCACATTTTAAACCGTCCATCTTCCTCAGAGATTACGTTCAAACAATTTATCCTAATATTGTTGCAAATTACTAAAGTCTAGCTGTTGTTGCTTTTTCCTTTTGGAAATTCATTAGAAAAGAATAAGGAGATCAGCACACGCCCGAAAGGAAACAGAGTTTCTACGATTAAAACGAACAAGGCTTGGGCTGGAAGATTTTGAGTCTTTAAAAGTAATAGGCAGAGGAGCATTTGGAGAGGTAAGATCCTGAGACTAATAATGTTAGAAGGAGTAATGATTTGAAATTTTAGCAGATGAATAATTGGGGTCAGTCCTGGTTAGCGCTTTCATGGATCTGTGTGACAGTACCAGATCTGAAGGCTGGATTGAGAAGCTGAAAAAATATCCTTGGGAGAAGGCAATGACAAATCATAATGTTTTATATAAAAAGTTGCACAATTTTGTGTGGTCTATTTTTAGTGCATGTGTTATATGATTACTAGACATTTTTAATGTGATTACAAAAAGATATCAATTCAGTATGTCTTTTGAAGCAAATGGAAAACTAGGCAATAATTGATTTTTAACCTTATGTTTATTTTATTAAAGATTTGCAGTTTCACGTTGAACTCCATAATATGTATTAATTTTTGTATCCTAAAATATATAAATATTTAAAAAAACTTGAAAGTTCTACTAATTAGAAGCATTTTATTGGCTAATTTGACGATCAAGTTAAAAGTTTAACTTAATTTTTCCAATTGTTAGAAGACTTTAATTTATCAGTTAGGGAAGCACACTGCTTGCACTTTAGTTTGGATTCACACATCACACTAAGTTATTACATGCTTGTTTGGTTTAAACTTAGTTCAATAAATTAATTAGTCATTGTGGTTTATGAAATGTTTTATACCTTTATGTTATATGATTATTATTTTTTATAAACAACTCAAGGTGTTGAACATGTTTAACACACCTTCCTCCTCCTATTTTCCTCACAATAGCAAACCTGTGAAGTGGCTTGAGTTGAGGAAGAATGATTGACCCAAGTCACCCAGCTGGCTTTCATGGCTAAGGCGGGATTAGAATTTACAATCTCCTGGTTGCTAGTCTGTTACCTTAACCACTAGACCAAACTGGCTCTTTCTGTTTATTAAAACAGACCATGGTTTAGCACAATCAATGAATGAATGTAGCCACTGGTTTTGTTCCACATTTCATCATGGCATTGCAGTGCTATTACAGATTGTTCAATATCTTTGGTTATTTCTTAGAAATAATGTCCCCAATATTACTACTTTTGGGAGTTGATTTTGAAGGCTTCTCTGTGATTGCATCTGTCCTATGGAGTGAACATATCACTGCAGTGCAACAGTGCCATCACTGGCATGTTTTAGGTATCTTTTAAAAATATATATTTGATATTCTCCAGCCATTGACTCATAACTGTTTTCTAAGGAATTGTTTTAAATTATAATCATTTTATAAATGTTGTAAACTGCTTCAGGATTTTTACATTGAAAAGTAGTATATGAATATTTAAAATAACATCCATGTTAGCTAGTGTTGATTAATAGAAAGCATTTTTCTCTGGCTGTTGAGGTTATCTGTTACACTGATAAGGAAATAGAAAACATTATCACTCATCTTTACTGAAATAGACCAGGAATAGGTATTCCAGTATCCTAGATTATATTTTGAACATCAAGTCTTATAACTCATAGAAGTGTTGATTGGGACTTATAGGATTAACAGCTGAAAACATACAGAGGGTATAAGATTGCTTCCTGCTAATACTGAGGGACATGCTGTTATAAGAGAGAGGTCATTTTCTGTGACTATTAACCTTAGCAGGAAAAACTGAAATAGCTGAAATGTATTAATAAATACAAAAATAATTAATCAGCGTCCAACTTCCAGGTGCGGCTTGTTCAAAAGAAAGACACAGGGCATGTATATGCAATGAAAATTCTTCGAAAAGCTGACATGCTAGAAAAAGAGCAGGTAAATGCAGTTTCCAAATGGTTACAGTATCTAATTCTTCCTGTTGAAGTTTAAAAACATGCTTTTTGATCAAGTCTTTGGATTTCTTGAATTACCACTCTCTGAAAATAATTGGAACTTCTGAAAGGTAAGAAATACTTTTCTGAGGAAATAAAAATAGTTGTTTTAGTCATTAAGTTAATTGATTATAATTCTGGTGTTTTTGGGAGTTTACCTCAACAAAAATGTATTCTTGTAGATGAACTCCTTTCGAATTTGTGACAAAATTTCCAACTTCATCTGAATATTGTTGAATTTTTAACATTAATTAGACAAAACTACCTTTGTAGTAAACCTAAAGAGATTGTTATACATGGCATTTTGATTGTGAATATTGAAAGAGGGTATGTCAGTAATCAGAGTTGGATCAATGGTAGGAGTTAAGCATGTAACTGTAGAAAGTAAATTAACTGACTGAGAGCAAATTAAGTTTTTATTTTTATATATTTATATTTCTCCAGCTAATCATCACAGCTTTTGGCTTTTAACAGATAAGTCTTTGATAGAAACTTGGAAACTACAGTGGATCCTGAATGCAGTGGCCAAGCTTCTGTTGGGTGTTCCTCACTGGGGACATATCACATCAGTCCTGGCTCATATTCACTGGTCCATTGTTTTCCAAACCAAATTCAAAAGTGTTTGTTTTAGTATACAAATATGTGTATATTTCTTTTATGTGGGCAGATCACTCTATGTCATGACTCCTCATCATTTCTCTAACTGGGAGCTCTGTTTACCTACTAAGGGTCTGCTGAAGGTCCTACTCTTGGTGTGGCCTAATGCTGTGGAGTTCCCTCTCCTATGATATATACAGGTTTTTACCCTACTAATTACATTCAAAATGTAATTTGAATCCCCCCCAAAGGACTTACTAATGGAGATTCTCCAACCGCATGTTGATTAAAATACTATTTGTCCATATAAGTCATTAATATTTATTTTGCAATTTGTAAATGTCTACCCGTTTTACAATGGAAATGCAAGTGATTGACAAAATAAGAACTGAATTAAAAATGAAAAGAACATTTGCTAGAGATTATGGTTCAGAAGTTAAAAAGACTAATGCTACAGTGGGGGGATGTGTGGCCCTCTATATTGTTTGAACTTCAGTAATCTTTTAATAACCCAATCAATATGGCCAATGATGGGTATTTGTGATTGCTATAACTCCCCAGTATGTGAAGAACCACATGCTTCCTCTCTAATCACTAAAGGTCTAATGAGTATATAGAAAAGTATGTGTTTTTCGACCATGCTTTGTTATTTTCATGATATAAACATTATAACAGTAATAGAATGCCTGAATGCCTTTAACAAATATGTGAAAATGTATCTGTAACTAAACTTATTAATTTATATCTCTCTCCAGGTTGGCCATATTCGAGCAGAGCGAGACATTCTAGTGGAGGCAGATAGTCTGTGGGTTGTAAAAATGTTTTACAGCTTCCAAGATAAGCTAAACCTCTACCTTATCATGGAGTTTCTGCCAGGAGGTGAATATTCAAAATAACAAGCTGCTGCTTTTATTTTGTAATTGTTTATTTTTAAGCTGCCTTATAGGAATCAGCTATTGGGGATATAAGTTCTGATTCTGAGTTTAGTGCTTGTTAGTAGGTGAAAAGTCCCTCACAAAATGAAATAACATGAGAGAAGTTTTAATCTACTAGAAACTTGTTGCTTGTGCTAACTTTCCTATTGAAGTAATGATTCTGCTGCATTTTATAGATTTGCTGGAGGAGCAAGGAGCGTAACCATACCTGTCAGCTGATTGCTCAATATCTATCTTTTTAGAGTCATAGCCAAACTTGCAATTACTAGTCGTCTTAGCTACAAAGTAGTCTGAAACTGTTTCAAAAAGAAATAGGCCTGGGGAAATTAAGGGTATATTTAAAAGATAATGTTGATATTATGGACAACTATAATTGTGATGGGATGAGTATTTACAGTAGTGTTGGTATTTTGTTTGTCCTTACTGATAACTTCCTTTAAAACAGCATTGATTAGTCCAGAGCATCCTAAAGTAATCCATGATATTTTTCTGGAATGTGAAGATGTGTGTGTGAAATTATATCTATGAAGGTGTTTTATTCCCATTTGGGAATAAAATGAATGAAGTAGATGAAATAGTTCTAGAGAAAAAATATTTTGAAAGGAATACAGAGTATCTCTTACAATGTAGGCTCAGTTAAATGAAATACTGATAATATGTTTATAAAAGAGATGAATTAACTTGCCTTCACTTTCCTTTGTGCATATAGGTGATATGATGACACTATTAATGAAAAAAGATACCCTTACAGAAGAAGAAACTCAGTTTTACATAGCAGAGACTGTATTAGCTATAGATTCAATTCATCAGCTGGGTTTTATTCATCGTGATATCAAGCCAGATAATCTTCTTTTGGACAGTAAAGTATGAGTTCTATTTATTCGCTAGCTATTTTTAGCATTCTCTAGTAGAAATACAGTAGCTTGCTATGGAACATAATTTTATTATTTTTTCAATTTTTGAAATCAACATTCCAGATGTTTGAAATCTGTATATTGCCAAAACCTTGTCTGTTTGATTGTTACCTTCAGTTGAGCAAAATAGGGTATCATAGAGCAACAGTTTTTGAACCAAAGTATCTCAAATGGGCTAACGTACACAATGCATCCAAAATCCAGGACCCATGACTCCTGTGGGATTGAAAATAAGCACTTCAGTGCTGCCGCACCAGTGCGCTGCTGCAATCACATGATCAGCATTTCCAGTGCTCCCTGCCAGCTCTGTTTCTTTTTGTCCTAACCATGGTTGTTCTATATCTCTGATTAGGTAAAGAAATATCTCAATAAGTCATGGATTGTCTATTGGAAGACTGTTGCTAAGCATTTATGACTTAGCTCTTTGATTTTTAAGAATTTCCTACTCAGAAATATTGTTGTCATAGCAATGCAGTGGGCACAAATGAATAAGGGGAAGAAGTAATTCTGCTAGCATCCTTTCTCTCAGAGGTTCTCCTATACTTTTTGTTTGCCTTCAAGAAAGAATATATTTAAATGGGACTGCTTCTTAGCTTTACATGTAGAAGTGGATTCATGACACTTAAATTCTGTTTTGATTGGAAGCAAACTATTCTTTTAAAATAATTTCTAAACATGTTTCTACAATATCTTAAGTAAATATCTGCATTCATAGAACATGTAACATGCATGCTTGCATTCTATCATGATAGCCCAGGATGCAATCTAGTTAAAGGACATTCTACAACCGGGGCAAACCTGATCATTCTAGCATTGATGAAAATATATGTAGTTTTTCTCAGGGAAGATGCCTGAACAATAGTCAACATGCATCTAATAGAGCTTTCATTTTTATTTTTTTAAGTGTCCCATCTTCTACACAATACATTCTTCTGTTTACTGTTACAGGAAAAATATGGATGTCTACCACTGACTTACATGAGATACTGGTTAACTAGATTACACATGTAATTGAATCCTTGTAGGATATTATAGATTTGATTAAGAACTCTTACTCATATTATCTCTTATATTTAAAGACTCCACAATTTATTCTGCATGTCTGCATATTTGACTGCATAATTAATATGCAAAAAATGGTAAACAGAATTTTTCTTTTTTACTGTATTTTAAAATGAAATAACAGTTCATTTAAAAAGATATTTGCTAAGAATTTAGTGTTTTGAATACTATTATGTGCTGTTACTTAATTCTCCTATTTTTGCATTTTTGTTTACTTCCAGGGCCATGTGAAGCTGTCAGACTTTGGTCTTTGCACAGGACTGAAGAAAGCACATAGAACAGAATTCTATAGAAATTTGAGCTATAATCTTCCTAGTGATTTCAGTAAGCTTTTTTATATTTTTTTATCACCCAAATAATTAGTGTCCTCAAAAAGTCCTTTGTTCTCATCCATTTTGACTTTTCCTGTGGCATGTACGTTTAGAGGAGTTTGGCTTTTTTGTGGGAGGCCCTCACATACTTAATTTTAAATATTTTGTGGGAGGCCCTCATATACTTAATTTCATTTTAAATATTTTTAAATATTTTTGGGAACATGCTCTGCTATTCAGCAGAAAAAAAGCTTACATAAAATAACACACAAAACTGTCTCTGTTTTCAGGCAGGCTATATATAGTGTATATATGTGTGTATACAATATACACACACAGAAGATACTGATTAGAAAAGAGAAAAACAAACAAACCTGGGCATTACTACATAAAGGTCTAATGAACAGGCACACTGTCATCCTTGCCTGTCTTGGTATATGGGTAGCTTAACCATTTGAATTTCATTTGCAGTGTCTCATGGTCACATGGCTGCAGTTTATGACGGTTTCTGTCAAAAAATGCTCATTTGGAGGAATGGATTTGCTTAACAACTATAGTGACTTGCTTTAAGACCATCATAAAATCAAGTCAGGTCTTAATGATCAAAATAACATATGTTCAAAATTCCAGGCCCAATTGTGGTCACTAAGTGAGCTCTACCTATATTTCTTCATGTGGATACTCTTTATACCCTTTTCTTCTCTTCCAAAAGGTAGATCCTCTCACTAGAATAAATGTATTTGTGACAAAAAGGATTCTGCTCATTTAAGATAAATGCTTGTTGTAATTATTGGCTGCTGCATAATAGTAGTATTGATATCTGTATAAAAGATAAATATAAGTATTTGGGAACAAGATTTAAATGCCTTTTATATGACATGTGTAGCTGTATCCTAACAAACTGCACTAGTGGCAACACTACTAAGCTTAGATATTGAAATGCTTTTGTTTTGGATTGTCTCTTCAGATCAGCATGTAGATAATTTTTAGTAGTGCCTGAGAAATAAAACAAGTGAGGTATGCTTCTATATAATACTTTTTTTGTGAAGCTTGGTAGCTTATTCAGAATTTATGTGTATGTTTTGATTTCTTGCTGTTTCTAGCTTCAAAATGCCTATGTTCTATAGAGTCCGCAGAAGGAGCTAATTAGAACTTGGGTTCATCTCCAGAAGATATGGAACAGTTTGGAATAACTTGAAGCAATTTAATAAAGCTGCTTCTTGTTCCTAAAGAAACATGGGTGCTAATGATTTACTGAAATATAAATAAATTCAAATGTATTAGTTGGATTTAAAATGGAGTCTGTATATAACAGAACAGATGTACTATAGAATTATGTCTGCTTTTATGTAAGTAAAATACCCAAAGGCATTTTCTGTATATTTAAATTAAACTCTCAGTAAAAACAAAGTCTTTGAATTGAGCTCAACTCCTGGTGGCATTTTGACATGTTGTTTTCTGGTAATAATATGAAAGTTGTTTGCTGTGGCCGTCTTGTAGGATTAGTTTTACTTCCCAGTCTACTCTCCAGCCATAGTATTTCTGGTGGTTTCCCATCTATCTACTAACAAAGTCCATGCCTCTTTAACTAAAGGTTAGCTGAGTGCTGCTATCTAGTATATATGATCTATAGTTAGGAAAAAATATATTGATTAACAATAGAAGCATTTTTAGAAATTAGGAATATATTGATTAGTGCTGTTCATATCTACTACAATACAGTACTGTGCAAGAGTCTTAGGCCACCACCCACTTTGTTGTTTTAGTCAAGTTTTAATGACCATCCATAATTATTTTTCAGTTTCTGTATTAAGATTCAAATAGAAAATACAGAAAATACATACGCAAAACTTAAACACAGTTTTCTGAACAAAATGGCTTCCTCAGACAAAAATCAGTATTTATTGTGACCTCCCTTGGCTCTGAGCACATCTTGGAACTTTTTTTGGGGAGACTGTCCTGAAGTTTTCTGAGGAAACCTGATATATTTTAGCAGGCTTCTTTCAGCACTTCCCACAGTTCTTCTTCAGCTTTAGGTTGTCTTTTCTTCCTTTCCCTGTCCAGGTGATCCCATACTGCCTCTATAATATTCAGGTCTGGACTCGGTGGAGGCCCGTCCATGACTGTCAGTGTTTCATCAGCTTTTTCCTCACTAAATATGACTTCACTGCAGGAACTGTGTGCTTGGGATTGTTACCGTGCTGAAAAATAAAACCATTCCCAATCAGGCGCTCTCCAGAAGGAACGGCATGATGATTTAAAACCTTTGTCTGTATTTTCAGCATTCATGATCCCATCAATATGGACAATATTGCCAACACCCCTGGCAGAAATGCAGCCCCAAACCAAGACAGACCCTCCACCATGTTTCACTGAAGGCTGCAAGCACTCATTCACCCATCTCTCTCCAACTTTTCTTCTCACATATTGTTTGCATTTCAAACTTGGTTTCATTATTCCATGATACTCTTTTCCACTGATCCTCAGTCCAGTCTTTGTGAACTTTAGCATATCTTAGCCTTTTCACCTTTCCCCTTCCATAAAAGTGGTTTCTTGGCTGCTACCCTTCAGCCAAGACCATTCCTGATCAAGCATCTTTGGACTGTAGAAGGGTCAACTTGGAATCCCGATGAAGCTGCCAGATGCTGAGCTAGGCCCTTTGCTGGCCTTCCTCCAGTCTCTCAAAGAAGAAACTCAGAGGAACTTCTCATATGAATTTGAAAGTTTCCTTGGCCTTCCAGTCCTTTTTTTGTCTTTAACCTCTCCTGATTCCTCAAATTTCTTTATAACAGCTTGAATACCACATCTTGAATATCTAGTTTGTTTGTTGATTTCTCTCTGAGAGTGGCGTTGCTGATGCAAACATATTCTTTTATGTCTGTCAAATTCTGTGATCTTTGGTATTTTTATTGGAATGATTGACTGAAAGTTGGTCTTATTAGCAAGCTTCCAATGAATTACACTCATACAACATGTTATGTACTATATGTATTGCTGAAGCATGTCTTACACAAACCTGGTGTAACAGACCATTTTGCGCAGCAGTCATTTGGCATGAAATAATCGGACACATACAGGTGTTAGGGTTCCATTCTATTTAGGTTTATTTGAGCCAGGTGCCTACTGTTGCTCAAGTGTAAGGGGAAGTCACACTACATACTTGCTACTTTAGCCTATGGAAGCTATTTTTTCTGCTTTTTCCTGGTCTTGAGTACCAATACAAATTTCCTGTATTTTCTGGATGTATTCTAATAAAGAGATTGAGACATAATTATATATGATCATTATACCATTGCTAAAACAACAAATCAAATAGTGGGCTAAGACTTGCATAGTACTGTATACAATCTTTACCTCTTGCACTAGTTTATTTTCTTCGTTGTATTTTTTGGGAAGGAAAGAATGTGGACCACTAGAATTTAAAGCAACTATCTAAAAAGGTATTAATCGTTTTATAAATATTCTTTCTCTTCAGCGTATCAGTAAAATAAAACACTTCATAGTGGAAAATATCAGTGTCATTTTTTATTTGTTATTTATCTTCAGCTTTTCAAAATATGAACTCCAAAAGAAAAGCAGAAACTTGGAAAAGAAACAGGAGACAATTGGTAGGTAATGTTCTCTGGAGAATTGTCTTGTATTGATTTTTTTGACATAATAGTCTGATGTTCAACCAAGAATAAAATTCCTTTAGTGGTGTACATAAAATTAGTTACAAACAGAACAATCTCTGTACATAGGTATGTGATCCTAAACAACATCAAAACACAAAGGAGAAATAAGGGAATTGTTGGAAAAAGTAAACTCGGATACCAGTTCTTAAACCAAATGAAAACAGTTCAGACTTTGTTTCGCAAGAAAAGTTTAAAAAACAGGCATCTGGATTGGATTTTTCAAGTAGAAGACGTTTCACCTTTTATCCAAAAGGCTTTCTC
>JANHZU010003206.1:435068-453089 GCA_032468055.1 Acrochordus granulatus
TACTTGTTTCAGATATTAGGGACAATCATTTCTACATGAAATTCCATTGAAAATGATTTTTTGGTGAATATTTTTGGGGCGTGGAATGGATTGTCTGACTTTCCACAGTTTCCTATGGGAAACCTCATTTCAGTTTAAGACCAATTCGGACTAAGAGCATTCTTCCGAATGGATTAGTCTCACAATTGGAGGTTCCACTGTAGTTTTGTCCTTGCCTTATCCATTTTTGTCCCAGCCTCACCCACTTCTTAGAAAATGAAAAGGAACTGACTTCAGCCAGAAAAAAAACTGTGTTGGCCCGTCCTAGAGTAAAAAGGGCTCTGATTCGGCTGTCTCAGAATTATGCTTGCAGTAACTCCCAAGGAGAAGCAAACCACTGTTTCCTCCACTGTTTACAGTACTTTTCAGAAGTACTTTGATGTATGATTTGCATACATAATTTATCAAAATAAACCAATTCATTTGGATGTAGCACTCTGGACATAAAGCGCACGTGCACCCACGGGGTGTCGAGCGGCACCAGCTGTTCCCGCAAATATCCCTTTGGCTTCAACGCAACGGATAACGGTGTGCGGGCCTGCTTGACTCGGCGCCCCGAGCCGGCCTTTCGGGGGCGCGGGGCTGCGCTGGGCGATCGGTTCTCCCCAGACAGCCCCTTCCTTCCGCGAGGCTCCGCTGAGGCTGTCTGCCTGCGGGTGCGCGACCCTCGGTTGTCGGATGCGCGACCCCGACCCCGGGGGTCTGTCGAGCGGGCCCAGGGCCAAGCCCAGCCTTCCGAGGAGCCCGGCAGCCCGCTCGGCACCGGGTTTTGGAGCGCCGCCAGTCCCGCGGGCGGCTGACCAAGGAGCGGCAGGAGGCAGCGCCGGGCGAGAACCGCCGAGGGCGCCGCCCGCCGCGGACAGCGGGCTAACCTCCCGCATCCTTCGGTTTCGTTTCCCGGAAGGACCGGTGGGGAAGCGGGCAGGACTCCGCGCGCCTCCGGACGATCCCGGCCGCGCGGCCGCCCCCGCCGCCTCCCCTTGTAATGCAGGTAAGAGCTTGGGGAGCGCGGCAGGCGCTGCCCCCTCGGCCTTCCCGGGCTCTCCTGCCCTCCCAGCGCCGGAGCCCCCGCGCGGCCCGCTCCTCCCTGCGCGCTCCCCCTCCCGAGCCCGCGCTCCGCCGTCCGGAGGCCCTCCCGCGCAGCACCCCCGAAGGGTCGCGCTTGGGAACCGGCCCGACCTGCCCTGCTCCGGGCGAAAGCGGGCGGTGAGCGGCCGCCCGATTTCCCTGGGAGACGGCGTCGCCGGACGGAAGGAAAACGCGCGGAGGGTGAGGAGGCGCTTCAAGTGGGAAACGGGGCTGACCCTTGACGCCTGGGTCGGTCTCCGCGGGGGCGTCCTGCCAGCAAGGCGTAAGCTCGGCTTTACCCGGGCTGCGTCCCTCGCTCTGCCGTCAGCCCCAACCCAGACAGCGGAGGGGCTGTTTCAAGCACACCTGTGAGGCCGCCTTCCACGGGGTCCCACGGCCGAGGAGCGTCAGCTGGCGGGAACGAGGAGAGGCTTTCTCTGCCACAGCCGCTGCTTTCTGGAGCATTTTCTCTTCGGAGCTGAGCGTGACCCCGACCCGTTGGCCTTTGCAAAGGCCTTGAAGACTTAGTTTCGTGCCTAGAGCCCTGCGCGTGTGAAGGATCCCATTCCTGGCTGCATTGGCTTCTGGGATGGCATTTTTGTGCTACGACTGTGACTGTGTTTTAATTGTTTTCTCATTATTTGCCACCCAGAGTCACTTGTTTGAGATGGTGGGCTATAGAAATTGACTAAGGAAACAAACAGCATGCCTCAAAGTAATGCCATTGGTAATCACTGAGGACTCCAGACTGTGGAAGGCCGGCTGAACAGGTGTGCTTGAAACAGCCCCTCCGCTGTCTGGGTTGGGGCTGATGGCAGAGTGAGGGGCACAGCCCAGATAAAACCATGCTTCACATTTGCTTGCATGAATTCGCCCTCAGGAAACTGATCTAAGGTCTCAAGGGTCAGCTCCCTATTTTCCCATTTGAAACAGTTCATTACCCTCTGCTCGGATTCCTTTTGTCCAGCCTGCCATTGTTGATTGGGAATTATGGGTGTTGTGCTTTAATACCCGCAAATATTTGACTCCTTTAAGATGTGTGGACTTCTGCACCCAGAATTCCCCAGCCAGCACATCTTAAAATTGGTCCTGGTCTAGACCACGTGGGTGATACATTCCGGTATGAACAGCTGCAGAAGTCTTACCTTTTGCAAGTCAAAAGATATGTCTCCACAAACACGGAAGGAGGATAACTAAACACATCTGTGGGAACATATGTATTATTGTTGCTAACGCAGAGATGATATTTTACTCTTCGTGTTAAAAGAAAAATCTTTGGAAACCTTGTTTACTTATATGCAGGTTGCATGAATTAATACACTGTTTGGCAGGATTTAGAGCAATTTACAGTCAAATTAAAAGCTTATATGTCTAGATATAGATACATATAAAATATCAAATGAGTTAAAATGACACCCCGTATAACTAAAGTACTAAAATGATTTTTTAAAACACCTACCAGAACAAAACTGAAATGAAAATATGTAGGCATGTTTCACTTTTACTTTCTTTGTAGCCTGGTGTTTAAGAATGAATCTGAAACTTTTTTTAAAATAAATTTGTGTAAGATATTGATGCAGTGATAAAATAATTACAGCTACAAAATCAACTATGATTCTTGTGATACGGTGAAGAGTAATTTGTTTATTGTGGCATCTACATTCATGGATTAGGGTTTACTTCATCAAATATTTGATGAACTGTACTCTTTGAAAACTTAATTCTTTATTATGAGTTTTAATGATCTACTGCTCCTTTCCATATTTCAAGAATGTCTGCAGACTGTGATTGAAGAGGTCAAAATGGCTTCAACTGTGAGATGTGACACACATAAAAATTAGGCAGAGCTTCCATCTCACCATCACAGCCACCATCTTGACTTTTTTTCCATACCTTGTGGATACCTCTGCTAAGTGTATGTGTATGTATGTGTTTGTTTAAATTCTCAGACTCAATAGACCTGGGATTTAGTGGTGATCACCCTTGCAAACACCAATCCAACTTAGTTACCTGAGTGCTCACTTCATATACTTAAATTTCAGCAAAGGACAAGAACTTTACACATACACACACAGAGTCACTTCTCAGTTTTCAGTGATATTTAATAAGCTAACAGGCTTAGCTTAACAAGCTGTGCATATCTACTTTGAAGTAGATAACTTCAAATAGAGTTTTATCATGGCTTATCTGTTTTTCTGCAGCCTGCTGCTCCTTTCTGTACTTTCACTTCTGGACTTCCTTCTGTCTGAGAGAGGAGAGAAAAATAACTCTTTCCTGGGCTTCTTGGATTCAAAGCACCTTTGCCAATATCTGGTCTGTTCTTCCAAAAATGTACAGTAGTCTTTTCCACCAACCACTTTGTTCAGTAGAGCTGTCTCTCTCTCTCATCCTGCTTGCCATTGCTGACTCTCCAACTGCATCTTTCTCCTTCTTGATAAACACAGTATCACCAGTTCACAAAAAGGGCTCTAGGAATGCCCAACATCCTTTCCCTTCATTACTTAATGCTTCTTTCCTTTTATATGTCTACAGCTTTTATCCCATTCTTTTTCTGTGTTGTTCCATTTTATCTGCACAGCGATTCTGGGGTACAATTTAACTTTAAAGACAATTGTTGATCTAAGTTTTCCCATAAAGAATAATGAGAATTTTAGTCCTGGATCTCCCCTGATTGTTCAGCAGACTTTCTGCTGAAGCATATTGGTTCTAGTTATCTTACAAAGGTTTTCCTTCATAGATTCTCATTTATCTGGCTTCTAGAGTAGTAGCAGAGACACTGGGGAAATACAGCTGATTTCCTATAGGGAATCTACACTGCTTCAGTATCTTTCTCCTCCCTTCAGGTTGAAGTGGTAGCTGGCTCTTTGACTCCTGTGGCTTTGCCCTTATCATTGCACCCCACTTCAAAGACATCAGTACACTTGCTCTATGATGGACAAATCTGCACATTGCCAGGCCGACTCAGTGAGTACAAGAAATATTATTTAAGGCAGCTTTTCAAAGGCGGTTCTCCAAAGCCTTGGATGTTTGCTCTCCAGGCTTTTCCAAGCAGGGACCCAAAGTTGTAATTTTTAATGTGACACTAAGCAGATGAATTACATATACATGTTCTTATTAACTGTATTTAATAAGTTTATTTTCATTTTGATTTCATTTAAATTGAATCCAATGTAAATTTTAGTTTGACTCTCCTACTTTTTGGAGTGCATGTTCTATATTCTGTGGTCACGCAATCTTGGTTTAGAAAATGTTACCTGCCCCTAATTTAAGGATCAACACTGTACAAATTAGATGTGTTTGGACTGCTGCTTCTAGTGTTCCCCAGCTATAATTATAATACATCTTGAGTTGTAGTCCATTAGATCTGGAAAAGAAAAGGCATGGCCTGCAGTTGGTGAGAGTTCTAGGCTGATATATTTAGAGGCCATTTGGTTGAGGAAATCAGGAGTAAATGATAATGAGTACATGATCAGTTAGCTGGACCTAGTGTATAGTTGCTTCCTATCACCAAATTTTTAAAAAAATCTTCTGAAAATTCATTCAGACCTATCTTTAAAACTGCTGGAGAATGATATTAGGAAGGAATGAGGTCTAATAATAATTGCTGTGATGTCCTTTACTTGTTTTCTGAGACTTCTTATGCTTTTTCTAAAAGGGTAAAAATAAAGGGTAGATAGCAGATAGTCTTATGCTAATTTACATATAACCTGGTTTGATTTCAGGAATCCAACCCTTTCTATGGAGCAAAGATGATGTGATTTACTGGCTAAGATGGGCTGAAAATGAATATTCACTCAGAAAATCTGATAACAATAAATTTGAAATGAATGGAAAAGCCCTTTGTATTCTTACCAAAGAAGATTTCAAATTTCGGGCTCCTGATTCAGGTTAGAGGCATTGCCTTCATTGGTCAAAACTTTGTGTGTTTGCATTCTTATATCAGAATTATCCCTTGGAGCAAGTATAAATAAGGAATACCTCAATGACTATGAGGTGCATGAAGTCTCCAGTCTCCTTTGAAATAGATGTGCCTTCCAAATTGTCTATTGTTGACAAGACCTTGTTGACTGAATGAAAGCCTGAGGAATGAACAGCTTTACAATGTGATAGATGTCTGTGGTGGAAAAATAGTTTATTGTAGTGGCTGTTTGATCCCTTTAGGGTAATACATTTTTCAAAATGGGCTGATTGTATTACACATTTTAACAGAAGGTTTCAGATTCCCACAAATGTGTGCAAGAGAACTATATTTCTGGTTTGCAAAAATTGGGAATTCCCAAAGTTGAAGTAGTCTTTCTGAAGTAAGCAGCAAATTGGAAGGGGGAGCTGTGTTCTTCCAAAGAGAAATTGCATCATTTTTGTCATCAGTTTGCATTGATAAAAACGAAGTGGGACTGGTATTTCTGTTTCTTTTCTCACAGGAGATGTATTGTATGAATTACTCCAATACATAAAGACCCAGAGAAAAGCCCTTGTGTGTAACCCTCTCTTTAATATTCCCTTCTGGGATACAGAGCATAACCTGACCCAGAGCACTGCAGAAGGTGAGTGGTGTAGAATAGTGATTATATGTATCATGCTAGATAGCTAATCTTGGATTCATATTTTGGGCCAGTACCTGTACAGGAGGATACACATGCCAAATGCATGTTGATCCTCCAGATGGTTCCATATACAATTTTAGCACCTCATTTCTTAAAACAGGAATTACCTCTTCCTGAGATCTTGGAGTGTTAATGTTCATTAGTTACTATATTCACAGAGCAGGTTTAATTGATTATGTGCCATCAACTTTGTATCCACTCTTAATGACCACATAGATTGTCTCCAGGAGCTTCTATCCCCAAACTGGCCTTTCTGGTCTTGGTGCACCTGTCACTGCTATAATTGAGTCAATCCATCTTGACTCTTCTTCTCTTTTCTTCTATCTTTTCCAGCATTTTAGACAATTCTCAAGGGAGCTGATACTTTGCATAATGTATTCGAAATATGATAATCTGAGCCTTGTTGTGGGAATTCTGGATTGATTCAGAATTCTAAAGAAAGAATTCTAACAAAGAGCTATTTGTTTGTATTCTTAACTATCTGTGGTATTCTCAGGAGTCTTCTCCAGCACCACCAAAACAGCTGATAGGAGTTAAAACTACAGTACAATAGGTAAAACATTCCTTCACATAACTTTCTAATTTAAAGATATGGCTCAGAAGGAAAAAGAAGTGGGGAAGAAAGAGGAAAACAAAGTTGTCCTTTCAGCAGAACCACAGGAAGTGGTTGTATGTCTTTTCCACTGCTACATTACATACATTGGTATGGCATTAGCTTAAGCAAACCAGTGTTCTGACTCAGAATCAGTTGAATCTATCTGCTGCCTGCCTGTCTACCTACTCATTTATGTAAATGAATAATGTATTTGTATGGATCTGTACCATAAGTACTGTATTTCCAAAACATTCAAGAAGTGGTCTAGGCATGAATAGCCTGGAATAAATCTGATAAGAGTTTTCTTCAAATAAATAAAAATTTTGAAGCCAAACAAACTTCAAAAATGACCGTGTTCGCAACAAAACAATTGCAACTAAGGTATCTGATTGCTGCATCTTCTGTTGCATTAATTTCCACTTGATTAGGTATAGATCTGCCTTTCCCATCCTGTCTTTTTCAGATTGCTATACTTATTGGACTCCAGATTGGAGATGGTCAACTTAGGAAAGGGCAAAAGCTCTGTTTTGAATCTTCCCATCTGGTCTCTTCTCAGATCCCAAGTGCAACTTAGAAGATTTCCCAGCTAAGAACCCTGCATTGCTTTCAGAACATCCAACCATCGTCACTAGTCATGCAGGCTATTTGGACCCATCAGAGCCTTCCACTAAGACTCTCTATACTCCTGGAGTGATGCCTCTTGCTTATTGCAACACAGACATTGGTCACAGGGGAAATGTTTGCTCTTTTCCTGTAAAATCCTCTGCCCCAGACAGTGGTAAAATAGCAGGTAAGGGTAAAATTACCAAGATCTGTAACTCTTTTGCAATGTGGTTGTCAAAACTGCTAAGCTGTTTTTGTACATTGAGAGCAGTTGCCCCACTCCTGCCACAGCCAACAGCACAGACTTTGAAGCATGTGGATCCAACTTTGTTCAGTGCTCAGGTATGGCCACTTGTAAATGCATTGTACAGCTCTGGCCACTTGGAAATGCAATGTACAACAGTGATACAGGGGAGTAGAGCTAATTTGTGTTATTGTCACTCCAATAATATTTTTTTCAATGTATCTAATTCTCAGACTGCAGGTTACTTTTGGATTATATTTACCAGCTCCTCTCTGACAGCCAGTATGAATCAGTTATCAAGTGGGAAGACAAAGAAACTAAGATCTTTCGGGTTGTAGATCCTAATGGCCTTGCTGGACTCTGGGGAAATCATAAGGTATTAAATAAGGTGATCCCTCTAAACTTTATACGTACAGACCAATTTCTGTTCAGTTGTGTTCTCAGCCTACCTGGAAGGTAGCAATTTGTGTATTTCCTGTAGTCCTCCAGTGATCTTTTGATATAATTTAACAAAGTTACATTCTCTACTTGTGGGCAAATGGGCCTCTTCCTTTGCCATAACCTTGGTCAGTCTTGCTAAAAGCAGAGCTGGGAATATCCAGCTCCTGATCTTATAGTGGACAATGGGGCCAGTTGGCATATTCCAACAGCAGTGGTTCTAACCTCTCCCAGCTTGGCTCTGATAATGTTCAAGTATAATCTCCATCATCTGGGGCTTGAGGCATTGTGATTTTAGAGCATTTAGATTAAGGGAGAACACATAAAATGATTTGATACAGTCTGCAGCAAAGAAAGTACTTGCATGCATCCATTATATTTTTTCTTGATTTTCCAATAAGAATTCAAAGTGGCATGTGCTGGGATTTCTCATGTGCTGGGATTCCTCAGAACAATTTGGTATGATAAACTGGGCTGAAATATTATAACTGGCCCAGAGTCAGCTTGAGTTTGAATGAGAACTTGAATGTGGGTTTCCCAGGCATTAGTCTGCTGTCTTTATCACTGGGTCCCTTTAACATTATTTTAATTCCAAATTAATGTGTAAAGCCAATAGTTGTTTTGGCATTTAAAATTAAACATTTTAAAATTGTTTTTGCATTTAAAACAAAGCCTTTGTTGGTATTTATGTTTGGATGTGCATTTCTCAACCTACCTCCACTGAAAGGGTTTATGCATGCAGGTTCCTTGGCAACGCTTTTTTGAATCCAAATTACTGAGGTGACAGGCAAGAGAAAGCAACCTGATGTTTTTACAGTCACAATTTTTCAACAATTTTCAGAACCGAAGGAATATGACATATGAGAAGATGTCAAGAGCTTTGAGGCATTACTATAAACTCAACATCATTAGAAAGGAAACGGGACAGAAATTATTATTCAGGTGAGGTCAAGATGGGTCCCTGAGCCCCTCTCACAGTCCTTGATCCGTAACTTTACTTAGGAGGAAGAGAGTAAAAATTCTTCTCACAGCTTGTTTGTCCTTGCAAATAGCTGAGATGTATGAAAATCTAAGTTGTCTTTCTAAATGACCATTGTGATGCCAGAAATGAGAAGATGACACAAATCTTTTATTATATAAAGTTATGGAACTAATTGAGAATTGAAAACAGTGGGAAAGACTAAAGAGAAATGGTAATTCCTGGAAGCTTTAACTCAGCAGGAATCTTCCAGGAACAGCCACATATCCAAAATGCAGCACAATTAAAAGCACAGCTCAGATCAGTCCATAAAATCAATGTTAGAAAGGGTCCTAAACTATGTCTAGTTCCACATTTGAACAGATGGCTGTTTTCTTCTGATCCTCCAAGCCTTCTCTGGGTTGAAGTGCTTTTCCTTATCTGTAGAAGCCAGTCTGAGATGAGTTGCCTTCTCCTCTTGGAACTTAAAGCAAGAGGACAAATTAAAAATGGAATTCCCCCATCCTCTTTCCAAAGCCATTCTGATAAAGAGAACCTTCCTGCTCCTGTTTGATTGCTCAAAGTTACTGTAATTTTTTCTGGTTGCTACGAGCTGCCTAGAATCACTGGGTGGGACAGGTTTCTATATGCATAGTATAAGTATCATCTTGATTGACAAGTTTAAGTGCAATAACTCCTATGAACTTCCTGGGAAATTTTTGTTCTCTTTAATTACAACTTAATTCTTTGAACTGTGGAAAATCTGGGGCATTATTCCCTCAATGACATATTTATTTATATCCCATTTTATTATTTGTACAAATAACTCAAGGCAGCAAACATACAATATTTAACACACCCTTTTCCTCCTACTTTCCCCACAACAACAACCCTGTGAGGTGAGTTGGGTTGAAAGAGAGTGACTGGCCCAAGGTCACTCAGCTGGCTTTCATGGCTAAGGAGGGATTAGAACTCACAACCTTCTGGTTTCTAGCCTGTTGCCTTAACCAGTAGACCAAATTGGTCTAGTTTAATTACAAACTGGTCTTTTAATTATACAGTAATTGCATTGTAATGCTTCACTAAGATTTTTGAAGTTTCAGGCAACTAAGAAATGGGACCGATTTGCATATATTTCATGCAAATGCTTTCCAGAATTCAGGAGTGAATGTGGATTTTTATGATATAATTGTAATCTTGAAGTAATGAGGCTTAGATGGAGTCTCATGTAACTAAGAATGATTCAGGCACTAGATAAGAAACGTGTGTGTTCACAGTGTGTTCAGAAAACATTGGTTATTTTCTGAGGTAGAAAATGGCTCCACACTGAAGATAAATGATCCAGTTGATCAAAATATTTTTATTTTAAATATGAAAATATAGGTTAGCATTTGATCTCACTATTGTTCTCTTCTTCTGATGGTTTGCTTTTTGTTTTTGTTTTGCTTCCTGTGATCTCAAGCAAAGTCAATGGGAAAACTGGCAGGAAAGGTCACACATTGCTTCGTAAGCTACTCATGCTCCCACTGCTTTTCTCCCAAAGGAGTCCTACTAAGGAATGTGAGATCCTGCATCTCCCTCCCAGCTGCTCTATAGTCAGGCCACTGCACATCCCGCCCTACTTACACCATAGCATCCACCTACATGCCCATCCATACTCTGTACATTCACCTCTCTCCCATCGTGTTGGGATCCATGTCACTCACCTGCATGTCTGCAGCACCCCCACCTGCCTAATGTGCTCATGTTGGGGCAGACTACCCATTCCCCTTCTCACCAGCATTCTGCACACTTGCGCTGCAACACCCCTTCAGCTGCACTTTGCTTGCAAGCTGCCTAAGGCTTGTGACTGGGTCTTGCAACTTCCTGCTGGCTTCCCTATTGACTTTGCTTGTTGGAAGCCAGCAGGAATTTGAAAGTTGTGGTCATGTGAGATCCTTGCATAATGACCCGTGATCCTTGCTTAAGACCCTCCTGTAACAAAGGCAACCAGGACTGCTGGAATTGTTGGCACTAAGCAATCCAGTCCTTTGACATCTTATTTTAAGATCACTTCATTTAGTGATAGAAATTCTGGTTCTAGTTACCATTTTTAAGGAAGGCCTACCTGTAAATAAAAGCAATTTAGAACACATGTTTTGTGCTATACAAAGAATTAAGCATTTTTCATGTAACAAAGCAGAGACGTTAGCATGTCTAGTGCAGCTTGTCTGACTTAGAGAATTAACATAAATATTATAATAGATAGAGATCAATCCCCCTCCCTCTCTGAATTATGTGTTTTTGTGTATTACTTCAAGAATCGGGGAGGAGAGAAAGAGGGATAAAATGGATTTTCGATCATCAGAAAAAAAAGTGAATTTTTTTTTGTTATGCTTAATTCTAGATTTCTAAAAGTTCCTGGAGAAATAAAACAGTATACAGCCAGTAAATTGGAGTAGCTGAACAGTGAAGAACAGAAAGGGGAGTTTTACCAGAAATCTCCTCCTAGACATTTGCCAAATCATAGTGGCTTGAAAGTTTTACCAGAAATCTAACTAGATATTTTCCGAACCCTAGTGGCATCAAGCCCTTGTGTTAATCAGTAAGAAAATGTTTGATGAAGACAGAGAGAAAAAAAGGCTTTGGGGCATTGTGCATCCTGTAAATGAAATGCAAAGAACTAATCTACTGGACTTCTGCTGTGAAACTGAAGAGAAGCGTTTGTACGAAACAGAAAGCTTTTATGTTCAAAAACTGAATCCTCAAAAATCAGTTCTAATTTCTCTGTCGGTCACGTTGCTAAAGTATTTCTTAGCTATTCTCAAAGATACCCTCCCTCCATATAAACATATCTCTTGAGAAGTTAAGTAGTTTTTCAGCCATAAAAAACAACAACAAAACTCCACACATTTTCACACCGATCAGTGCTTTATGCCAGGCAGGACCAAGATAGGAGTCAAAGATAGTGTAATCTGGTTCACACAGCACACTGAGCTGTGGCTTATTTAATCACCCTTTGTTGGATATAAATTTAAGTTGTTTGGTTCATGCAACAATTGAAACCACATTATGGCCAAAGCAATAAATTCACATCTATTCTGATTTATAAAGCATTACTTAATTCTCAGTGTATAGTCATGCCGGCCAAATGACCACCGAAGCATCTTTGGACAGGTTGGCTCTTCGGATACGAAATGGAGATGAGCACCATTCCCTAGAGTTGGTCACAACTGTCAGGGGAAATCTTTACCTTACTTAACCTTGGGTTTAGAGGTAGCCCTGGGCTATGACAGCAATTAGGACTAGAATTTTTGTCACTAAGTGATGCAGTTGAAAAGTATGACAACATATGGCTGCATTGCTTAGCGTCAGCAGTCCTGATTGCTGTTATAACCTCAAGACTGTTCTGGTCATGGAGTGAGAAAAGGTGGGACTCGGGCAAGAGCATGAGGGTATGTAGGTATTGCAGGGGTGGGAGTGCTGTGGTTAGATGCTGTGGAGTATGGTGGAAGCAAGGCCGTGGCTGCTATGGAGTATAGCAGGCAGAGGGGATGCTACAGAATACAGGATCTCTTACTCTGTAGTCGGTTTTCCCAGGAGAAAAAGTGGAAGTGAATTATAGAAGCAAATTGCAAACTTCTTGGCTAGCGTCCCCATTGAGCTTGCTTTTGGGAAGCTGGCAGGGAATGTTGCAAATGGCGATCCTGTGACTGTGGCTTGCTGCCAAGTTAAATTCCTGAGCTGGGCACCCAAACTCCCAGAATGCAATTGAGACCATGGGGATGCTGCAATGGTCACAATGTTGTGGACCAGTCGTGAAGTCCCCCTCATTCAGTATGCCATAATTTTGATCCATTGTTGTATTAGAGGATTACCTATATTTGAGAAAGAGACTACTGTGTGTGCTTCAACAGTTATTAAAATAAACCATGTTTATGTGAATCCAAATAAAGACTTGCTTGGCAATATGCAATTGCTATCAAAGTCAGTTATGCGATTAATTTGACTTTCACTCTGCCTACTTTTTATTCTCCTTAGAGTTAAGATAACCTGAAACTTAGAAACCTAAGTGTAAATTGTGTCCTGTAAGTTTTGCTTGATTCTTCCAGCAACCAACTGTTGGCTTCCCTTGCTGTTAGTGTACTTGTCAGGTAAGGGAAAGAAAGTGTGTAAGCAACAAAACATCTGAATTGTAAGGGAGGAGTTTATGGGGAAGTGTTAGCTTCTCTTTATCTCCCAGGCATTCTATTCAAGGTCCCTGGAAGAAAGATGATAAATGAATTGATCGCCCCTTAAAGCTTTCCCCTCCTCAGTCATGTCTGACTCTTAGGGGCAGTGCTCATCTCCAATTCACAGCCGAGGGAGCCAGCGTTGTCCGAAGATGCTTCTGTGGTCATTTGGACGGCATGACTTGACACCGAGGCACATGGAAAGCTGTCATCTTCCCACTGTGGTACCTCTTTATCTATTTGCATTTGCATGGTTTTGAACTGCTAGGTTGGCAGGAGCTGGGGCAAGTAACAGGAGCTCACCGTTATGTGGCGCTCGGGTCTCGAACTGTCAACCCACCGTATGACAAGCCCAGTGTCTCAGCCACCACAAATCCATAATTTGATGCTATTTTCACAGGTAAAAGTTTGCCCAGTTTTCTGACAGATAAGGTAGGCTACCTTGTAATCTTACTGAATGCTGATCTATTGCCAACTACATTTGTAGATCAAAATCAAAGCAATTATATTTAACAGTTATTATCTTGTATTACAAAGTTTCCATTTTGTGTTTTTACAAGAGATAAATGGCATCTGAGGTGAAAAAAATTTTTATATGCTGCACTGATGGGTTGTTGCTGTGGTCACAAGATCTTCCTTTTCTTCATTCCCCTGACAATTTCCCAGCCAGTCTCATAATCTCTTGCTCTCTTTCCCACCCAGCAGCAGCCACTTACCTGTCTGCTGGGAAAGGAAGGGAAAGAGGGAAGGGAAGAAGGAACCCCTGTGCACTCTTCCTGGCCAATGTTACCCCCCATGCACTCCCATGGGAGGGGGTAACATTGGGCAGTACTTTCCCCAAGTTATGCTGTTCCCCACTTGCCTTCCCTGATCCATATAGCACTTCTTGCATATCCCCATGCATCCATCCATTAGCTATGGGGCACCTCTTGGGAACCCCCTGCTCTACTTCCTGATAGATGCTGCTCCTCATGTACCTTTCCTCACTCCGCAGCACCTCTTGCACATCCCCACAAACCCTCCCCAATCTGCTCCCCTCCTGTGTACCTCTGACTCAAGCTTCACTGCTTGAGTAACCCCATACACTTCCCAACCTGTGGCAACCCTCTCTGACCTGCATGGCACCACTTGAGCACTCCTAAGCATCTTTCCCACCCCCCTCACCCCCCACAGACCATCCCCAACTGGCACAACTCTCTCATACACCTTGACCCTCATTCAGCCTTCTTGACTCTCACCATCCCCTCATGCACTCTGACCCACAGAGTATCTCTCATGTACCTGTGGACAGGCTTCCCTTCTTGACCAATGCTACCCACCTGCTCTCCCTGAACTGTGCGGCATCTCTGCAAACCACTCACCCCCCCTTCCCAACCCATGCAGCATCTCTCACTCCCATGTACCATTTCTGATTCACATCCCCTCCCTCCCAGTTGCAGCTCATTAATGAACTGGTGGGTTTTTTAAAAAAAATCTGGGCTACCCATGGGCCACTGTGCAGGCCTGATTTAAATCTCCCTTGATGCTGAATCACACTGCTCATATATAGCCTTTGTTTTTTTCTGCTAAATATAGGCCTAGTTCAACTGACTGACTGCACTTTGGACCATGTGTGGGAAGCACTAATAAAGGGTTCTTTGTGACACAACAGCCTTACTGATCTACTTTGCACACCTTCAAGAGAGCCCTGTCTTCCTCCCTAGCGAAGGCTCTTAATAAACTTCAGTCTTCCAACTGTTTGGCAGCCAGACTTAGACTGGCCTGAAGCCGCTCGGATATATAGCATGACATGGCTAGATAAAAATCTTTATTGCAAGTGAGAGTGAAGGCATACTATCCTTTATCATGAGATAAAATACAACTGCCCTGCGCTTTATGACCTCAAACATAGCAGGTGTTGGATATTGACACAACTGCCATTTGAATCTTCTTGTGGTAGTGATGAAAGAACATTGTCCTCCATTGTGTTTGAACTGATGTCACTAGCATTAATTTTATTTAATCTGAGAGGCATACTTTCTTCTGATGGTTCATAATCTTAGTAAAAGTTGAGGACAGGTGCCACGTATCTTTAATGCCATACTTTAGAAAAAATGATACATGAATAGCATTGCCAGAATCTGGGGAGGAAGTAAGGGGGCAAATAACCTGTCCTTCACGACATCAGCCTGCACTTAATGTAACTCACGTACCCATCTCAGATGTCATGACATTAGAACACAATTGCAACATTTGCATGGGAACCTCGTATCACATGCTATCATTTTGACATTGTTGTGACTTCTTACAGATATTGAGCGCCACCAAGCTAAACCATGGACAAACCTTTAACTTCAAAACCAAAGTTTAAAATTCTGAAATCCAACAACTTTCACATTTTTAAAGTGGGTGGTTTATGTTTTTGAGATACATTAGACCAATCTATAAAATGGTTATATCCTTACAATTGTAGCATTTTTCAAGTAGTGAAAGATGCAGGTAAAGACAAGTTCAGTTAATGGGTTGCTGAAAGTAGCAAAAACTATACCAACAGATGAATCAATTCCCAATCAATACAAGTTTTGATATACTTGTGTTTTAAAAAGCTACTGTTTTCTCCCAAGTGTATGTTACAAATTAACAAGAGTGGCAGAGCTTGATGTTTATTCAAAACATTATTTAATATCTGAGAACTATGCAATACATCTTTGAGCTACTGCATATCATAAAACGTCCTGAATTGCCATTTTTCTATGTAAAAGACTTCAAAAAACAGGTAAGCATTCAGAAGTCATCTTAATTGTAACTGTAGATAAAATTAGGAAATGTCCAAACCATATCTCAACCTTAGCAGGTTCTTACATTTTTGATAATTTTCTTATGTCCAAAGCATAAATTGTTCCAGATTAATTTGTGCAAATTTCCATAAAATCAATTCAAAACGGAGGAAAATTATAAATTCTTTGAAGCTAAGGTACATTGTAATTTAAATTTTAGTACAGAAAGTTTATGGAACAAAGAGTTCAATCAGCAGAGATCTAGTAACATGCAAAGCCATTTTTGTTAGGTTGGAATAAACAGGCCTGGAAAATTCAGTTCTAATATAAAGGTTTATTGAAGCTACAAGGTCACAAGAATTTCTCCAATTGCCAGACCAACACCTGACTTCCCAGATTAGGTTAATGGTCTTCATGAAGTGTTGGATCTTTAGCGATTGTGCCTGCGTAGAGACTCCAAACTGATGGCTCTAGCATTAATTTTATTTACAGTAATCTGAGAGGCATACTCTTGGCTTAGCCCCTCCTTCACCCGCAGTTCTTTAATCCAGGTAAGGAGGAGGTAATTATTAGGACACATCAATTTGCATCAAACTAAATACAGTTAAGCAATGAAGATAAGGACTTCTGTAATTTGCTTAGAAAATGTTCCTTCAACTTTGAAAGGTTATTTCCAGCTATTCAGAATTGCTAAGCTTCCCTCTAACTCTTAGTAATGTGTGACTAAAATGGAAGATAGTCAACAACATATTTTATAAACATTTTATTGGTTTAATAGTGTACACAGTACTTACAGTTGAATCTATTAAAGACAAAATACACTTCAAAATGCAGAATAAAAAAATTATAAACTTTTGAACTATATACAAACTTTGCCTTACAATTTCACAAATATCAATGCCCCAGCTCCATTCACAATCAAAAAAAGAAAAGGGAAAAAAAAGGTTTTTTACATGCAGAATATTGAAAAAAGCATAACTTGGGGATTAATATTCCACCTCTAAGTATCAAGCGACTTTTTATATGCTCAATGTTCCTCTGCTTTCTAATTCAAAAGAAAAATTCACGTATTCCTCAAAACTACTACAGCTTTATCCTTAAACCTACTCCACATTAAGCATTTCATGGTCTGACTTTTCACTTCTAATTAAGAATTTGCATTTGGTATTACTTCTACTTTAATTTTTATTTGAGGACAAAACATTTTGCGTCATCTTGTAGTTTGAGATTCCCAATATTAAAAAATATTTTGAAATAAATTTGTCTTACACACATGAAAACTAAGCCATTGGAATAATAGATTCTATCAGGTAATTTACACCTTTACAGAAAAAAAACTAACTATAGAAATTTCCTAAAGACCAAAAATTAAATAGGTTTCTGCATCATCTACATACAGATATCACAAAGATCAATCTTGTTTGTATTTTTCTATGAATGGAAAGTTGCAATGGCTAGTTTTAAGTTGAAAATGTAACATTTTAAATATACATAAGAATTAGGAGAACATTTATTCTCTTAATACCCCAATACACAGTAATAAAATGAGAGCTGAAAAGAGGACTTTGTGGGGAAAAAAATCTCTCACCTGAATTATATTTCCTCTCACCCAGCATTATTTTTGAATGCATCAGTGCTTTCAATATTTACAGCAACTTGCCAAATTTGATGTCCTACAGATATTTTGGGACCAGAATCCCAAGAATTCCCAAAAAGCATAGCCTTTGGGAATTGTCGGTGGGAATTGTGGGAACTGTAGACATCTGGACAGCACAAGACGTAGGAAGGCCAGGCCAATATACAGCGAAAGTAGGAAAATAAATCCATTCCCCACCCAAATAGCATTCATTGTTCCTTCACTAATACCATCACTTAAACCACAATTATATATTTATTATTTAAAACAGTGAAGAGAAATGCTACATGCTGAAGCAGCCAGCTGAAGAACAACACAATAATCAAATAGCCAATATACTGAAAATATAAAGGAAAGAACAAAAAGAACTGAACAGAAAGAAAATACATTTATAAATGTACAATCTAATGCAGGCTTAAACAGGATTTTGTAGATACCAAATGAAACAAATCTTTTTTTGCTGTCAAGAGCTCAAGTTAGATCATTGAAATGCATGTGACCAGCAACTGCATAACATTCAGTCCACATCCAACTGCAAGTTGAAATTTGGTAAAGCTAATTCCAAAGGCTTGCCCATCTGTTAAATGTCAATTGTTTGTTTGTTTTTTACTTAGCAATAATTTGCATTTACACACTCTTTCTTCATCCCTCCTGAACTGTTTCATATTACAAGTAATTAAGGAATTTTATGAAGGCAGACTTCTCCTAGTTATAAAAAAATTAAGTGAGGAGCAATGTCTACTTTCTCCACTAAGGAACCACTTCTTCCAAAACCACGACCCCCTTTAAAAATGTACTGATCAACTTCCAGGCCATTTTTTATATGCAGCTCTTGTGTGAAACTCACTATTCTGTTTTCCATAACAGAC
>JANHZU010003207.1:5830-16848 GCA_032468055.1 Acrochordus granulatus
ATCTTTTTTTGGTGTGAGTTCTAGAAGGTGTTGTAGGCTTTCATAGAACTGATCACATTCAGCCTCTTTGGTATCAGAGGTTGGAGCATAGACTTGGATTACTGTGATCTTGAATGGTTTGCCTTGGATTCAAGCTGAAATCATTCTGTTGTTTTTGAGAGTGTACCCCAGTGTAACTTTTCTCACACTTTTATTGACTAGGATGGCTACTCCACTTCTTCTAAGGGATTCTTGTCCAGAGTAGTAGATATAGTGGTAATCTGAATTAAATGTACCTATTCCTGTCTGTTTTAATTCATTGATTCCCAAGATATTCAATTTTATCATCTTATGTTTGTCCATATCCAACTTATCTTGATTCCTTGATTCCAGGTTCCTATGCAATATTGTTCTTTACAGCATTAGACTTTCCTTACATGTCCAGACACATCCACAGCTGAGCGTCCTTTCAGATTTGGCCCAGCCACTTCACTCCTTCTGGAGCTACTTGTAGTTGCCGTCTGCTCTTCCCAAGTAGCATATTGGACACCTTCCAACCTGAGGGGCTCATCTTCCAGCATCATATCTTTTAGCCTTTTGTCCATGGTTTTTCTTGGCAAGAATACTGGAGTGGGTTGCCATTTCCTTCTCCAGAATTCTGTAGCTCATTTTTGACCTGATGTCCAGGAAACCCAACAACTTCTAGCGCAGTCCTTGTTAACCTGGGTGATGACCGAGCCAGTATGGGTTTCTGTAAACTACATCTCATATTTTTTTATGGGATGGAGACACTCTTTGTCTGGCTCTTCTGATGAGGTCTTTGCAATATGGTTGAATCTCTGGCATCGCTCTCATCTTTCTCAAAGCACACAAGCCTCACTGGGGAGAAGTCACAGGACTGCTATCTTAATTCTATTTGTCACCCATCCATCCGTTCTCTATCGATCTAAAAACATTCTAATTGTTATTTATTTATTTATTAAATGTATATGCTGCCGAAATCCGAAGACTCTATATATTATTGTAAATTTACTCTGATTTACATAGGATACAGGAGTAATCTTTCAAAGCCATCGAGTAGCGGTCACTATTTATTTATTTAATTCAGTTTATATGGCTGCCCATTTTACAAATGTGCTTCTGGAGGCTATCAACATCTTAAAGCAAAACAAACCAATATTAACAATTTTTTTTTAAAAAGCAACAAAAATCACTGAAGATAAACACCAGAGAGCTCCCCCCCAGTGTTTTGAGCACATGGAAGTCGTAAGTGCTTTACAAAAGGCCAGCAAGATCAGGGACAACCTCATCTTGGAGGGTATGGTGTTCCATAGGGCAGATGCTGCAAGAGAAAGGCATCCTTCCAAGGTCAGTAGATGACATCTTTAATTGAAGGGACCTGGAGCATGCCCATTTGGTTGGATCTTGTGAGAATGGAGAAACAACTGGGAGAAGCAGTCCTGTAAATATTCTTGCAATGGAGGGTTTTATAGGTGACAACCAGCACTGCATTTAGTACTCCATTCAGGCAAGGTGGATTGATTTTTCACCGTTGTTTGTAACTTTTTTTTAAAAAAGCAAGAAACAGTTTAGATAAACATAAATTAGAAAAGTAATTTATGTTCTAATTCCAATTACCTCTTTTGGTAGCATTGTATTTTTCTGTTGTGTTCCTTTTTTTGCAAACACATTTTTGGATTTTGTTTTGTTTTCATGAATATTGACATTTTTGTCAGCATTTCTTTATAATGTATCTATTTGGCATACTTTTTTAAAAACAAAGAATGGAGATGACATTGCACAATTTGGAAAATGGTGACTATTGACTCAGAAAGCATAAATTAGGCAAGTTTGCACTAAAATGAAAAGAAAAGGAAGGGTGGAGCCATGAGTTAAGAGAGGGATCAGCCTGGAGTCATGCATGCACAAATGCCAAAGGTCTAACCCCTTGTGAGGACTGTTAGCCTTGTCTGGGGAGTGCAGGTGCTTGGTGGGCTTTTGGAGAAATTCTTGTGACCTTGGAGCTTCAATAAACCTGTTGACTAGAACTGCACCGACTAAACCTGATCCTTCGAGGTGTACAGGATATCTCTGCTATTCCTATTGTTTAGTGTTTGTGCCATATCAACCCCTGAAGTCTATCTAGAAACAGTAGCTACAATTTCTGTGGCCTCCAGCAATAGATTTATGAGCAGAAGCCAAATGATAGCAGATTATGGTTCTCTTCCTTCCCCAATCTGGTGTCCTTTTTCCACCCTTCCCAGCTAATTGCCATGCTAACTAGGAATTCTGGAAATTACAACCTGACATATCTGGGAAAACAGATTGGCGAATGCATAGCGTATCCAAGTGCATGTTATGTATTTTCCCAGTATTGCTTCTGAATGGTTATACATTGGAATAGTTCTAACAAGATGACTTTAGCGAATTACAGGCAGTCCTTGATTTACAGCCATTCCTTTAGCGACTGTTCAAAGTTACGACAGTAATGAAAAAAGTGACTTATGACTGGTCCTCACACTTATAACCGTAGTGGCGTCTCCACAGTCATGTGATAAAAATTTGGGTGCTTGGCAACCCAAATGTATTTTCAATGTTTGCAGGTCATGCGACCACCATTTTTAACTTTGCCAGCTGGCTTCGGACAAGCAAAGTCAATGGTGGAAGCTGGATTTGCTCAATGACCATGATTCACTTAAAAACCATGGCAAATAAAGGTCCCAGAATTGGGTATTTAACAACCACCTTGCTTAGCAACAGAAATTCTGGTCCCAAATGGGGGTATAATCAAGGATTGTCTGTGATGACACAATTATGAGGCAATGCAGAAGGAAATCGTAGCAAATCCTTTATATTCCACTCCTTGACTCAACTTGCATTGTATAGTGTTTTTCATTGCTCATGTGGGGACTGAGCATTTTTCAGCACCATGTGTCCGAAAGGCGGGGGAGAATGAAAAGTGCGTGATTTCTAGCTCTCTGCTATTACTAATGGGAATTTCACAGATAATGCTCTACTGAAAATTTACTCCTGGAGTGTGATTTCAATTTAGTCGGTAAACCGAAGCAACAATAAGTAGCAACAAGAGTTACTTTCCTCCAGGAAAATGTAGGGGTCATCACTCAGATCCATGCTGTTGAATATATGATGGCATGATGTTCCTCAAGAACAACAAAAACATGAAAATCGGGTAGGAAATTGCAGGGCAAAGAGACGAAGCATCATTTGTTATCATGCTCTGCTCTTGTATAACAGAAAACCTCCTATTGAATTATGAGGTGGGGAAATCTACACAGAGTAGTGACATTAATCACTGCAACACCGTTACTTGGAAGGAATTCTTCCTCTGCGTACGCTAGCTTTCCTTTCCAACTCTCTTCAGCTGGTGCGATTGCCTACGAAGTCACAGAAGAAGAGATGGCAGAGCGCGAGCTCCAGTTTCTGCTCAACTGCTGGCTAGGAACATGGAAGAAATTAATTTAATTTACATCGGAATACAAGCTTATTGCATTTGATATTTGAACCAGCGGGGGAGCTACAGGTGGTCCTCGACATACGGCTGGTTGCATAGCAACCCACTGAAGTTATGATGGACCCCCCCAAATGGACTTATGACCCAGTTTTGAAGTGTTGATGTCAGCCCCCTCCCTGTGGTCGCATGACCGCATTTTGGGTGCTTGGCAACCGGCCTGCATTTATGGCCATTCGCAGTGTCCTGGATTCACATGTCTACAATTTATGACGGTTGTGTCAGAAATAGGTCTATACTTCTCCTTTCTGGTAAAACTGGCTTATAGCAAACAATGTTTCCGCTTAATGACTGTGGTGTTCACTTAATGACTGCTGCAAAAAAGCTCATAAAAATGGGGTCTGGTCAGTGGCGACCTGCTTTACAACCATCACGACTTACGATAAACATAACTCGAGGACTTCCTGCATAATTCTCCTTCAGAATTCTGACTTCCTTGACTTTCACTGTGCGAGTCACAAATGAAAAAAAAGTGTATTAGTGTAATGTGTAAATTCATGTGAACAATGTGTGGAATGTATCACATTCTTTGTTTTCCTGCTTTTCTGATGATTCAGATTTTTACTAGGACAATATCTTCTTAGTTTTTATTTAAATGTCCCAAGGGGCTGGGTTCGCATCACTAGGTAAGCCATAAAACAAGCAACAAGATTAAAACTAACCATGCTTAATTCTCATGGACCTCACTGTAGGAATTATCTCCAGTCAAGTTTTTCTTTATTTGCTACACAAACTTTCCTAAGCGCTTTTTAGCCCAACATTCAATTTTCCTGATTTGTTGCCTGTTAACAAAAACAGTTCCTGTAATCTACTTGTTTTTGTTTGATTGAATCTTTTTACTGCTTTCTATTGCTTTGTTCGAATCTTTGTCTGTGGGGTCTAACATCCCTATTTTTTGGGGAGGTGGGAGCAGGATGGGAAATAAAATGCAATTTAATATGAATAAATGCATTATGTCACTGTCCGATTTACAGTGGAAGTTTCTAGTTTTTTTCTGAAGCGTGAAAAGATTTTTGTTGTTGCTCCAAACAGAAGTCTCTCTCTCTCTCTCTGTGTGTGTGTGTGTGTAAAAGTCAAATGGCAGCAGCTTTGATGACAATGGAAAATGGGATGTTTGAGATGTTAGAGGGGTTAACGGTGATGACTTTACTAAGCAAGAAGATCAATGAGTTGTTTTATGGTGTGGCGCGGTCATCTCTCTTGGCAAACTTTACCTACTTTGCTACTTGGAGGAGCATTTGCTCCCCAGTAGATGGCACTCATTCCTTGCAGATCCACAAGGGCCCCCCCTTTCTGTTTGTCAGGAGGGGAATGGAAGCAGCTTACCATCTTTTGCAAAATTAGCCATTTCAAATCGGTAATCACAAACTGTGGATCCGTTTAATTAGTGTCCTGTCAACATATGCTGTCACCCTTTCTGGCCAGTGTTCATATGCCACAATCTGACATGCTTTCAACAGCTTGTAAAGATGGACATCAGGTGAGAAAGAGGGCCTTGGCTTGCTCTGTGGGAAGATGAGGAACTCAGCCTTTCTGAGCTTTCTCTCTGCTGTAAATGCTTCAAAGTCTAGCTGTGCGTAAACCCAACTCTGGCGGTGTGCACAGTGATTGGCTCCAGAAGGGACGACAGCGATGCGCTTTATGTGGGGCTGTTGCTGCAAAGGCCTGAAGCTGCATCTGGTGCAAAATGCAGATTTGACTGCTGGCAAGTGAGCTCTGTCACTGTCATATAAACTTTCAATCAGCTGAATGAAAAAGTTGGACATAACCTGGGTTTGTATTCATTCCATGTCCTTAGTAGAGCACTTCTCACACAATGATTTTAAAGTCCACATTAACTTTATTCTAATAAAGTTAATAAATAATAGTCCTTTATTCCCAATACATGAAGGGGGAGGTTTTCTTTATTAAATGACGCTTGCAAACGTTTGTAATATGGAGACAAGTTTTCCCTCAAAGTTTAACAAGTTTGATTTACAAGAGTTCCAAATCAAAATGGCACGCAAGGGATTAGTTAGGCAAAGTCCTAGGGTTAGAGCTGGTAGCAGATTCATCAGCCAGTCCAGATTCACATCAGGGTGGCGAGATTCACAAGTCACAATGCTGAATGAAAAAGAGGAAGGAGGTGAGTCTGGCATCTCTAGGGCCACGTCAGCCCTTCAAGGGAGGCCAGGTCAAGAAATAGATACTGTGCTCCCAGAATGCTATCTTGTTGAGTTAGGCAGCATTAAAGGAATTTTAAAGTCACAAAGGCAACAAACAAGACCAAAATGGGGCTATTCTGAATGTCCTTCTCATGCTTTGCCCTTCCCCAGGGCTGAGCAACAGCTTCCTCTCGCTCTCCTTCTCAAGATAAAAAGGTAAAGGTAAAGGTCTCCCCTGCCAGTCATGGCCAACTCTAGGGATGGTGCTCATTTCTGATCCACAGATGAGGGAGCCAGCATTTGCCTGAAGATGCTTCCATGGTCATGTGGTTGGCTTTAGTTTACGCCAAGCCATGTGGAACGCTGTTCCACAGCGTTCCCACCAAATTTATTGATTCAATATATTCCACATATTTATCCACTTGCATTTTTACATGTTTGAACTGCTAGGTTGGCAGGAACTGGGGCAAGTAGCGGGAGCTCGCCCGTTACGCAGCAGTGCTTGGGTCTTGAACTGCCAAGCTGCCAACCATCCAGTCCACAAACTCAGCATTGTGAAGGGAGTAGGGTTGGCTTTCTGTTTATATATACAATGACTTGCCTTGTTAGTGTCGGTGGGTGTTTTGTTTTCTTCTTGGCACTGACTCCATTGTTACATGGTTGAGCATGGTCTGAACAGAGTACAACCACTTCTACAAGTAGCAGAAATGGTGTGGCTTTGCCTAGGCTTTGAAACTAAATAGGGGTAGATCTGATTAACACTTGGAGGGAAGGAACCAGAAAAGGATGTAGGCCAGATAGGGAAGTCTGAAATACATTCCAAAAGAAGGTAATTTTCTTGACTAAACTGTCCTAGGACCTGGTCCTGCAATAACTCAGGAGCTAAGGTATAAAGGGTGAAAGGTGAATGAAGGTGAAAACCAGCATTCTGAATTAGACTTGGAAGCCTATTTGAAGCAGCAGCCTTCACAGGAATCCATGATGCAAGCTCCACCCATTTGGGATGTGCTTGGGACATCACAGTGCATGTGGAAAAGAGGTGGGGCTTGGGGAGCACGTAGACCAGTGCTTCTCAAACTTGGAAGCTTTCAAATGTATGGACTCCAACTCCCAGAATTCCCCAACCAGCCTGGGACATCTCTGAGGGCTGGGAAATTCTGGAAGTTGGAATCCACACATTTGAAAGTTGCCAAGGTTGAGAAACTCTGATGTAGAGGAATTGAGCTCTGAGTGGTTAGCACTGAAGATACTTTCTAATTGGGTAATGAAACATCTGCAAGAAAACAACCAGGATCAGAGAGTACCAACGACTCCGCTACTCAACCCAGAGTTACGAATATTATCTTCTGTTGAAATCATATACCAGCTTAATGTGACAGCCTGTGTCCACAGTTTGATGAACTACAAATTACCCAATTTTATTTTCACATAGTCTTGCAGGGGGTGCAGTCTTATCTTATATGCACAACAATAGGATATTATCACTTTATTTCCTTTACCTGTAAAGCCCCATTCAAGAGTTGAGTCTCTTGTAGTCATAAATTTTAATACAGAGTGGAAAGGAAAATATAATGAATCTTCCTAGTGTTCTCTGCTGGTGCTCAATGCTCAAGCCAACCATCAATAATTCAACCTGGGTCACTTTTGATTTCTGTTAGATGTGTGTATTTTCTGGCTCTGATTCTGTCTACTGTTGCTTTGTAGTGAAGGCTGGTCGTACAAGAGGGATCCTGTCTGTGGAGAGAACCACTTCAAAGCTTTGGAAAGAGGAGAGAAGCTGTGTAGTAAAAGCATATTTCTGTATGGAATAAATAAGTCTGGGATCCTCCGCAGAAATGCCTGCCGAGTAAATCTTACATACTTGCATTAATCCAAAGTTTTCTCATATGTTTGGGTCTTTTGCATAGAGCTTTCTCATATTTTTCATAAGCAACCTCCTCAGCCTCTTACATAGTCTGCTTTGGCATTTCATGATTTTTTTTCTCTATGGAAAAGTCCGTGGTGGATTTCTCTGACATCCCAAATATGTATAGAATACTATGTATTGTTGTGCACAGGGATTCCCCCTATTCCCTTCTTGTCCCCCCAGTTTGGCAAAGAGGGGCATTCAGTCATGACATGACTGTTCCCTTGTGCCTAAAGTTACACAGTCCACAAACAGCTGTCCTTCTTACAAATTTCATGGCTGTTTTGAGTAGATCTAATACCTCCAGGCTAAAAGCTACCGAGAAGACAAAGTGTATGGCCAGAAAAAAGGCAATTGTCTTGACCTTATATCATTTTCTTCTCTTTTATCTTGAAAACAAAAATCCTGTTATAAAAACCAGTCAACCTAAACACACAGTTGTTATAAAAGTTTGAATGGAATCTGCTTGTCAAAGTAATGAAACCGAGAAAGTGGTTTTTTTTTGGCCAGACAGGTATATCATAATAATCAGTGCATTATGGATGTCCCCTGTGCCTGGTGCACTTTATCACATCAATAAGAGCTGCCACATCATCTGGAATGGCTGAATGTGGAGCTGTTCAAACTGCTCCATGTAAAATGATGCCATTACTATACCAGCCAGGAAAACAAACCACTGAGAAATCATAAATCCCCTCCAGGAGTTTTTTTTTCATCTTGGTGGTTTTGCAGTTCTTTGTGATTCAAACGCTGCCCTTGGAAGGAATATAGCTCAGCGCTGTCTTTCCGAGACGGGAAGCATCCATCTCTTCTTTAAACCTGGTTGTGTTACACGTGCTTCCAGGTTTGGCTTAATAGTCACTCACACACTCACAGGCCTGGTCAACAGCCAATGTAAATGCCTTGCAACTGAACACGAAGACACATCAGGTCCTTTGGAATATATGGAGACCCGATGAATTTAAAGTAATAACAAAACTTGACTGGTTCCAATGTACGTTTGCTCTTTCTCACATGCACACGCACACTCAACCACACTTACCTACATCCTTCCTAGGATGCTAGGCATTAGCCAGAGAGATGGAAGCCAACAAATTTGGATCCAAAGATGACTCAAAGATTGGGTGGGCTTCAGGACCCCTTTTATCCTCCAAAGTCCTTCCTTGATTGATTCACAAGACTGGCAGCTACTCTCGTCCTGTTGATTTTCAAATAGGGTAGCTGTTAATGGAATTTGAGGAGAGGTTTCCCACGTGCATGGCCCCAATTTTTATTGTTGTTTCAGGTGACATTTTTTCCTGTGATTCCTTAACAGCTTGGTTCCTTCTTATCTATCTCCCAAAGGGCTCTCTTAGACAAGATTCCAAGCTTTTTGCCCACCCTGCTTCATCTTTAGATATGGCAGCTTCATCCTAGACTCATAAGAACTCATTTGAGACATTTGAGGAATTGGGCACGCATTTCTCAGAAAGTCATGGCTTCCTTGAGCATGCTTGACTGGAGAAGGAAGGATTGGCTTAGTTCACATGCTACCTTCAAACATAATTTAGAAGCTATAGTAACTGGATTTCCACTCCTTTCAACACCATAATGGAGTTTGCTGAGTTTTGGTTTGGTACTCAGTCATTGTGGCATGTAGTAGTTGGTAGTATTTAGTGTACAAACTTAATTATTGGTTATTCAATAAAACACCCTGGTGAAGAAATCAGGTTTTAGCTAAAATTATACAGTTGAAATTTGATTATTCACACTGAATTTCAGTTCCATGATCTTCTGGAAGATACATGTGGCTCAAAGCAGAGCCTGTCTATCCCTTGTTTAGCCCATGTTAATGTAAGTCTTTAGGTTCAAGCAACAGCCAGACATGGCTGCAGTCTCATATATTAAGCCATAATTGAACAAACCATTTTATAACTTACCATTTTGTGAACTAAGCCAATAGGTAATATAGTTTCATAACATAACCTTTTCTCCAGCCACTCCAGTGCTGCTTCCTGATATAGCAAAAAAGCAACTTTAGCACATGATATGGCTAAATCAATATGTGATTCATTGATTTTCTGTCCAGCAATGTTCAGATTGCCCTGTAACCCACAGTTAGCCTTAATACTGTCTCCTCAATTAACTCAGTTTTCTGAGCTTGTATTATACACTAAATCAGAAACAAAACATGGACTGACTTTGCTCAACACACTAGGGTAAAATGTAGGTGGCTAGCTGGTGGTTCATAGAATCACAGAGCTGGAAGGGGCCTTGGAGATCTTCTAGTCCACCCCGTTGTCCTTATACCATCTCTGAGAAATGGTTGTCTAATCTTTTCTTGAAAACCTCCAGCACTCAGGGAGGCAAGCTGTTCCACTACTTAGAAGTTCTCACGATCAGGAAATTCCTCCTTACTTCCAGGTTGAATCTCCCTCTGATGAGTTTCCACGCGTTGCTTCTTGTCCTAAGCTCAGGTACTTTGGAGAATAAATCGATGTCCTCTTCCCTGTGACAGCCCTTCAAGGATTGAAAAACTGCTTCATTAAGCTAAATGTACCAAGTTCCTTTAGGCATTCTTCATACGATTTTGCTCCAGACCCCTTATCACCTTCGTTGCTCTTCTCTGCACTCTTTATAGGGCCTCAGCATCCTTTTTATACTGTGGTGAGCAAAACTCTACACACTATTCCAAATGTGGCCTGAGCGGTGCTATCACTTCATATGATCTTAATACTATCCCTCTGTTGATGCAACCCAAGAGTTCATTGGGTTTTTTTGGCAGTACAGAGGATCATGTGAAAAAGGCTGCTATGCACAAGGTTTGAAGATTGCTACAGAAGGCTCAGCCTGTGCCTTGTACACATTTAGCAGAGTATCTGCAGATGTATATTGACTCCTTCCTCTTCAGATGGGTTCTTTCAAACTGGAATAATGCTTTTATCTTATTTTCCCTGGATTTAAATTGTTTTAGATTTTGTCTAATGTTACTATTAATTGCTTTGAGGGTCTTATGGGTACAAAAAGTTGATTATATATTGCAATAATAAGAAATACAGATAAAAGATAAAGATAATTTTTTCTTCTTCTAAAAACATTCTGACCACTTTTTCCTATAAAAATAAAAACAACCAAGCTTTGGCCATGCTCCTCCATCCAAATAGTTTCATCTTCAGAATAATCAGAATATTGCCCTTCTTCCTTTCCAGAATTGCCCAGCACTATCTGAAAGATAATCTGCAAATGCAGAATTTGGTATATGCTATAAACAGGAGAAAGCAAACACATCATGATGCTCTCTTTCTTGTATTTCCAAAGCTGGAAGGAAATAATTCTTAATGAATCTTATGACGGCTGGAGAAGTTTGTTGTTGTTGTTGTTGTTCAGTCACGCAGTCGTGTCCGACTTTTCGCGACCCCATGGACTGCATTACACCAGGCCCCCCTGTCTTGCACTGCCTCCCGGAGTCTTCCCAAGCTCA
>JANHZU010003207.1:42936-55753 GCA_032468055.1 Acrochordus granulatus
AAAAGACCAGAGGCGGAGCTGGAGGTGGCAGAGTTGAAGATGCTGCGATTTTTGTTGGGTGTGACAAAGTTGGACAAAATTAGAAATGAGCATATTAGAGGGACAGCACAGGTAGGGAGGTTTGGACATAAAGTGAGAGAAGTGAGACTTAGATGGTTTGGGCATGTGTTGCAGAAGGATGAAGAGTACATTGGGAAGAGTCTGTTGAGGATGGAGCTACCAGGCAGAAGGAGAAGAGGAAGGCCCAGGAGGAGATACATGGATGCTGTGAGAGAGGACATGCAGGAGTCGGTGTGACCGAGGAGGACGCTGAAGTCCGAGGGAGATGGAAACAGAAGATTCACTGTGGCGACTCCTGATGGGAGCAGCTGAAAGAAGAAGAAGATTCTTGATTTGCTAGGCATGAAGAAGAATTTGAATAAAGAATATGTGATCCAGGGTACCCAATTGTGGAGCTCTATAGATGCCAGTATTGCCTCTATTTCTTCTGCATCTCTTTGGTGAACATTTGGTTCATCTGAATGTTGTCAGCCCAATTTTAGTAGTCTTATTTAAATACTGAAAAGCATGAACATGGAGAAGCAATATTTTTGTACTACTGGGCACAGTGGAGATTTTGAAAAGTAGGCAAGTGTTCCTCAAACATGCTGGTTGGGGAATTCTGGAGTTGAAGTCCACACATCTTCAAATTGCCAAGGTTGAGAAAGTTGGGGAACATGGTCATTCAGAACAAATCCATTCACCAAAAGCAAAATGTCATGATTCTTTCTTGTTAATCTCTCTAGCCCCGAAGATGCTTCCAGCTTATTTTTGTTTAATTTTAGGTGAGTTCAGACACTTCCAAATAAATCAGTGGCCCATAGACAACTACTTCCTGATTTTGAAACAAAATCAGATAACCTTTTCAATAAAAATATTGCTAAGGCTGCTGATTTATTACAGCCCAGCTTTTCTCTTTTAATATTAAAAACTGAAAATGACAACAAAACTAAGTCAAATGAGGTAGAGAGCCCAACACATACTAAAGAAAGTGTCCTTGCGTGCCATATTTCATTGCTCTTTCTAAGATACTAGCCAATCAGATGAGTGCAGTGACCTGTAATAATAGAGTGTTTTGAAACAACAGGTAGGGCAGTGGAGAAAGGGAATTTCATTTAGTTTTCAGTTGTTAGAATGAAGCATTTCAGCTCCTAAATGTCTATCCTTAGTAAGGATTGGTTAAAAATAAGTTTATTTTATATATAGATAGAATCCTATTGCTGGATGAGTTAGAAATCCCTATTAGGTTGAGGTACATCCAGTAAAGCAAATGGGATTAGAGCCAGGAAGAAAGATAGGTCCAGAGATTAGATATAAACTGCAGAATAATAAATCAAAAATCAGAAGGAGGACAAACTTTATCACACAAAGGCAAATATATGGAGAATCAGGATAAACAGAAGGACTTTGGGAGGAATTGGGAGAAACAAGAATACCATAATCTGGCAATATATCGTAATAGAAGATGTTTAGTGGGACACACCGTACAGTAAAATAGTTTTTATTGCTGCCCTGGAAGAAATTGTCTTCAATTTTCTGTTCAATTTTCATAAGTCTCTTTATCCTGCATAGACTGCACAGGCAGAAATGTTTTCTGTGGATGTCTCAATGCAAATTGTGCTCTTAGGTGTCCTAATGGAATTTCAAATACACATCAGGATACTGAGGGTTAAACACATTTTAGTTGGCTTCCAAGATGAGAAAGCAATTAAGGATGTGATTGACTCAATTTCTTTTCCTTGCTAAATATAATGGAACAAAAATTGTGTTTTTATCATCGTCTTTCAAGAGGATGCCTCACCGGTAAAAATGTAGAAGCTTTCTGCCTTGAATTTCAGTTGCCACCCCTTGAGTACTGAGTTAAGCCTTTGAAGAAGATTGCAAGAGGCTGTTTTGTCTTTCAGGAATCACATAGCCTTTTTGGAACAAAAATTATCTTCATTGATTTATCTAACCAGCCTGTCAGGTGTGAGGATCGCAGCAATACCTGAAATGCCACACACTTAAAAGGGGAAATGTTTGTAGGAAGAAAGAGGAATGCATTAAAGATGTCAGGAAGTTAATGAAAATAATAGAGCAATGTTGATTGCAGCACTTTCGGTGACTTTCAAGCTGGCCATTAGTGGAGCTCATAAAGTACTCATCAGTGCCTTGGTGCCTAAATTCATCTACACATTCTTCCAATTTACTTGGGCTAATTTCATGATTTAATGAAAATGTCTGTAATCATATACTTTATAATAATGAGAGTTGTAGTTTATTAACTCTGGACTATGTCAGACCTCGACAGATGTAATTGCACCGACTCTCAAGGCAGTATGACATCCAATGAATATATTTCAATTTTGTTGGAAAAATGCTGGCATTTGAAAGCAGGTAAGAAATATTTGAGCAAAATATATACTCCAGCTTTTGACAGCAAGACTCCCGGCTGGAGTATAGCATTTGCAGACTCCTGACATTGTTGGGCTTCAATGCCAATTCCAACCACTGCCAATATTTTAGTGAAAGGTTGGTTCCATTCTTTAATTTCCAAGAACGCTCATTGCATGTGTCAGGGTTGAATTCTGCAGAATTCTGACTGGATTCTGCAGAAGTTTCCCAGTATATTACTTGGCATGTCTAAGGAAGTGTCTTAACCTGATTGCCCCTTTTAAGCATGAGAATGCAATTGGTTTTTAGGCCCATTGTGTTTTAAATCTCACACTTCTCTTTCCTGCTTTAACAGTTTAATCAACACTTGGCTTATATTTCTCAGGCTTGATGGTAGATGGCAGTTGACTGTTGAGTTCTTGGCATTCTTGCTCTAGAAAACTTTTAACTCTGAACATACACCCACAGTACCCATGTGGTTTTATCCATTGCCCAAGGAGAGTATATAATTCAAGGGGCCCATGCTAGCTTTTTCTTTTCTTTGCCACCATTATTTTGATACTCTCTTTTTGTTTCTTGTATATTTAATAAATTTCAATTCTTAACTTGGATCAAAGCTTGTTCTTGGCTGTCTTTTACATAAACAGCCAACACATGCCTTTCTTCTTTGACAGTTTGTTTGTCCTGAAGTAAACCTCTGCCTCCATTTCTGCAGGGCAGAATTATTATATTATTCATTGCACAGTCAGCCAGATGTTTAGACTGGATTTGGCATTTTTGTCCGCCTATCAAACACTTCCCAAGGACATGGGATAGACTTGATTGTACTTTGCTAGTGTTAAACATATCATTGCAGGATATAAACTGTTCTGAGTAATGCTATCTTCTGCAATTGACCGATGGTGAATTTGTCAATGCCAATGGTGTTCAAGTGGTGCTCCAGTTGTTTTGGATTGGACCCAAGGCACTTATTGCTATCGATACCACCTTTGCTTTCTTTTGCTATTTCTTTCTATTTCTATTTGCAGGTCTTTGTATTTTGGGATTTTCTCCAGTGTTTTGTCTTCTATTCTGCTGTCTCCAGGTATTGCCACATCCACTATCAGACTTATTTGTCTTTCTTAGTGACAGTTGTTAAGTCTGGGATGTTATGTGGCAGATGCTTAGCTGGATTAATTCTAATACCCCAGAGTGCTTCTTCATTTTCAGTTATTTTGTCTATTATTTCCAATAACTTTGTCTATTTTTATATAATTACTATTATTAGATATGAGTAATCTAGAGTTAGTTTCACAGTAAGACTAGTGAAAACTTAATCATTCAAGTCTTAACCTAACAATTATCAAGATAGCATCTAAGAATATAGCCAGTTCCAAGCAGGATTTTTTTTTTGTAAAACTAGGATGTTCAGGTCAGTACTATTATTTTACTTAATTATTATTTAATTATTAGAATTATATGGTTCATTGCACAGTCAGCCAGATTATTATTATGGTGATTTTTTTTGGTAAAGCAATATTTGCAAATGATTCTCCAGAAGGCTGTACATGCTTGCATAATTCATGATAACAAGCCATGTAATTTCAACCATGCCAGAAATCTATTTATTCTTCTTCCTTTGTCTCTAATCTTCTAATTCAATAAAAAGAACTGAGGATGAAGAAGGTTAAAGGCCGAATCTTAGGCAGCTGTGGCCAGAGTAAACACACTGATTCATTGTAGGCATATCAGTGACCTAATTCCAGCCTTAGTGATAATTAAAGGAACCTGATTGAACTCAAGGGCATGTAAATTAGTTATGATGAAATTATCCATTGATTTCAATGGCCTTATCATAAGCACTATCAATCATCTTTCTCTCTCCTTGTAACTATACCAATACAGAGATTTATGGGCTGCTCCCTTGTTTTCATGCTCATTAGTGCATAAGAAACTTCCACACATGCATAGAAACCTGCACATAGGGGTTGCTAGAATGGGGTTGCTACTTCTTTAATGTTTTAATACCAAATGCCCAGCAGTGAGAAACATTAAGGAAATGTTAGAACACAATTTATTGCCAACATTGAACTGCAATTTTTGCGTGCTTTGTTTTAATGTAAGATAGGTCTTCCAAGCAAAGGAACTTGTGTGCAGAAAGGTGGAAACTCTACTAAAGAAGCCAGCCCACTGAAGGGGGAAGCCATCTGTCCCAGTTCCATATATGCTCATTCACTTGCACATTTCATTGATGGCAGGGTGAGAGAAGAAGATCAAACACTGAGGCCAACTGACTGGTTTTTCCAAGGTTCAGTAACTGAACATCTGTGTTGAAAGATGTGCAAAACCAAATTTTCTTGTGCTGTGTTTCTTGTAAATGGATGTCATTTTTCTCAAAGCATAAACCACTTAAAATTATATTTTGGTGCCTTATGTTAATAGGTTTCTGGAACAGCATCTTTCTAATTTCCCGCACTGATAAGTCCTTGTCATGCCACCTCCTGGCCATGAAATGAGTCATGCTGTATGCTGGTATGAGGGGCTGTGCTGTCTCATAGCAACAGCTGCTAGTCTGGAAAACTCCAAGAAAGTGGAGGTAGAGAGATAAGACACTTGACAAGTATTGTAACCATTTTCTAGAATTCTCAGGGAAGAGTGTAAGTCCTGAGCTAGAGATTTTCATCATGGAAATGGCAGTAAGTCTTTCTTTGGGACATTAAAAAGAGGCATGAAAATGATGAGGATACACATTGTGGCCCTACCCTTTCTTTGTGATCTCCCCATCTCAATGGGCAATGCCTATTGGAAAGAAGGAAGTGGCTGAGGCTAAGATTGGTCAATGAACATCCATTGACTTTGGTGGAAGATTTACTTTTCTCTTCAGATACGTCATCCCGCTGTTTCTCATCCTTACTAGCTGAGGAATTCTGGTTGTTGAACTCCACACCAACTTGCGAAAGTTGAGAAATACTCCTCTATCCTATACAATCCTTCCCTTTCCTTGTTTCAGCAAAGCCTCCATCACCAATAAGCCTCCCTGCTGCTGCTGGATGTGCTAATGGAGAGGATCTCCTAATAAAGGAGATATTGTGAGGTATCTGGGGCAGATGCCTGTGCAGCCAAATCCAATGGTCACCTCACAATGCTTCATCCTGAAAATTTCTTCAGAAGGATTTGCAAAAAGGATGTGACTGAGGTGACAGCCACTCTGGAGATTTACATGGTTTAGGTCAAAAATAAGAAATTATTCATTGGCCAAAAGCCAGGCACCACCTTTTGAGAAGAGTAAGATCAGCAATGATTAGATAGGATTGTTTCACATATATGACAGAACTAAGATTGTGTTATTTTATTTATTCCAGAGTTCTTTATTGGAATAAATATTGGAAACAAGCTATACAAAAGCAATCAGGTGTCTACCCATCATCAGAATATTTCATATAGCTCACAGTGGAGTCTATGCAGGAGATCTTGGGCTTTCCAATGCATGTAGCATGAGCACACAGATGCAACTTGAGAGAAGAGCAGAAACAAACACACATACCAAAACATTCACAGATATTTTATGCTATTACACAGAAGAAAATATAGTTGCCCTCTAGGACACCTGCCAGGAATGGATTAAAACTCTGCCTGTTTTCCCTGTTTGGTTATTCTTTCTAACCCAACAGAATATTAAAAAGAAATAATGGAAAGGGTCTTGAGTCATCAGTCTGTCTGTCTAAGCTTTCTAAAAATTGAACAGAATGAGTCCAAATTTGGTAGAAGTCAGCAAAAGAATGATAGGGTTTGAACATAGCCCAGTTTGGCCAGACGCTATAGAGGAAACCATCCAGATAAAGTTGGAAGCAACTTGGAAGGCTCTAATCTAAGAATCCTTGATCCCTTTTCCTAGACACAAGATCCAGAGAAGAGCTATTATTAGGTGTCAAGGAATAATTCCAGAAGACTTCCCCTACAGTGCTTTCACAGTTGTGTTAATCCTATACTTCTGCTCAAAATAGTGGGAAATTATACTGGTTTTGACAATTGCAGCTAAAGAAGGTTTCGGGAACAGCATCCAAGATTGCTTGGGTGTCTGCAACAGAAGTGAAAATGGCATCAGATGGGGTTTGGCTCTATCTGGATCTCTGCTCTGCTTTATTCTATCCTGGATGAAAAGCTGAGTACCTCCTCAATGGAAGGACCTAAGTCAATTCAGCCAAAACCTATGTTAGAAGAAAAATCCTGGGTTCAACTCCAGACCTAGTCTGGATGTACACTGGCCAAGTTGCTTGAAGCAGAAGGCAGAGTTTATTTCGATAACATGACATGCAGCAGTTGAGGTAGCTACACTTTAGAGGCTCAGAGAGAGAGGTATTTATGAATTTGCTGATTCTTATGTGGGTGTGTGAGTTTGGAGGTGTTCAATTTGGTGTACATGAGGCTTCAGGAAATATTAATCTTTAATTTTAAATAATTTTAATCTTGTAATGTATATGTGTCCTGTGGGTGCTGAGGTGTGAATTTGGGAAGTCACGTACTGTGTATTTAAAATATTGTTTTGGAGAGTGCAACATAAGGGTTAATTTTGTTTCCAAGTTTACCTTTCTTCCTATATGAGCCATGTTTGTTAATTACCCGTGGCCAGCTCTTTCACAACATTGTATTCTGCCAGCATGGAGTTAAAGAGTCCAAAGAAAAATATGATTTTCTTCTAAAACGATTTATTCCTCTCACAGGAATATATCTATATCTCCTTAACATTCTTTCCTATTAACACAAGGAAGATGGAGATGGAGAATCCACAGCATGGGTCTTTCCATCTTTCTTTCCAAGGATATCAGATGAAGAAGAGTATGGAGCTGGGGAGGCTGAAAAGATGTGGCTCATTTAGGGTCCTTTGCTTGCTGTGGAACTGCAAGAACTACTAGAAAACTAAGCCAACATGAAATTGATTGTCCCCACTGTCAATCCCTATCCTTCTAGACTCTGTTTCCAATCATGGTCAGCTGCTCAACATCTCTTCAAGGTAATGATGACAAAAGCTAACTGATTTTATTCACCTTGACACAGCTGGAATAAGACAGAGCTAAACTTCACTTTCTCATTGGCAGAGGATGAGATGAAAGTAATATCATGGGGACCTGGCATTAGAAACGGATTGCAGAAGCATGTTTGTGCCATGATGAGATATGAGTGGGGTAAGGCTGTAGAGTTGCTGTGAGGGAGAAGCATGAGAGGGAGGGTGATGTAGTGACATCATTGTTCTTTTAATCCTTTATTGATCAGGGGAGAGTTGGGGGTTAATCCAAATACACGCAGGGTCTCTATTAGAGGTGAGCCCATCTGTTGTGGGATAAATTTGTACAACAAAAGGAGAATGCAAAATTCATGTAGCCAAAGTTGGATATGTGGGGTTCTTGGTGCTCTCTGGACTTGGTTGTTTTCTTGCAGACATTTCAAAAAAATGGATGTTTTGCTGCTGGGTTTTCACATATGTTAGGGAACGCTGAGCAAGTCACAAAGATGGATTTGGAGGCCTCAAGTGATCATGAGCTATGACTCGTTGTAAAGTAAGATTTGAAAGAGGAGAGACATTTATTCTCGACACATGCTTTTATCCTATTTTAAAGCTGTCTTGCTGGGACAAGAAAGAAAAAGTATCCTTGTAAGAGTTCTATTGCCTAATTTGAATGCACTGCCTGCATTTTGGCTTCTGTATGAATAGAATTAGCCACAGTGCAAGCTGTCTGTAGGTGGACAGACACACAGCCAACTAGCTAAGCATGAGACAGCCCAGGGGCTATGAACATTGAACTAAAAAGGCAGTCACATGGCATACTTACAAAATTATGCTCCCCAGTCAGTGATACATCTAAATCAAGCAGCAGGACAAAGCTCACCTTTCCCTGCACTGACTTCTCATAAACTGAGCCCTAGAAATAGTGCAGAAAAGAGCAACAAAGATGATAAAGGGCCTGGAGATTAATCCTACGAAGAACTGGGTATGTTTAGAGAAGACTGAGGGGAAACAGGATAACAGTCTTCCAGTACCTGAAAGGCTGTCACAGGGAAGAGGGCACTGATTTATTTTCCATAGCACTTGAAAGCAGGACATGATACAATGAGTGGAAGCTAGCCAGAGGGAGATCCAACCTGGAAATAAAGAGGAATTTCCTGATAGTGAGAAGTGTTAAACAGTGGAACAGCTTGCCTCCTGGATTTGTGGGTGCTTCATCGCTGGAGGTTTTCAAGAAAAATGTGGGCAATCATTTGTCCAGGATGGTATAGGGACTCCTGCTTAGGACAGAGGGCTGGACAAGAAAACCTCCAAAGTCCCTTCCAGCCATATGATTCTGTGCTCTTCTAAAGGAATTTAGATGATTGAATCTATTATTGGACCTCTGTACATGAACCCTGAATTTATAAATTGCTGTAAGCTCACACAATACACATAATTAATGACTTGTGATCTAGAAACTAAAACTTGATTGCATCTGGGAAAAAAATCAGACCCATTTTTGGTTCATGTCTCTGTCTGGTTCAGGGACTATATTTGTTCTACTAGATGTTGACAGAAACTGCACAGCCATCCACCCACCCACCTCACTGTCTCTTGCAGCAAGTTTTAATCATGCATTTAGACCTAGTTTTGCCTTTCCATAATTAAATTAAAGAAAATATCTAGATTATGTTATCTAAACTGTTTAATACATTCTGAGATGCAAGCTGATAGACCTTTGGCTTCCATCTGCATTCACAATATATTCTGAAGGAGCCTTAGAAACTGTATAACCAAAACAAATGTGATCTTGTCTCTCTTGTTTATGTTGGAGGCAGGCAAACTTTTGCATTATAGCAAATAAGTTTTGAAAACAAACAAAAATAATCAAATGTTTCTTCCCACTAAAATCATAAACTTGAAATGCTATTTTAAAGGAAGTTAGATTATCAAAGTTTTATTGGGCTTCTGTACCTGAATTTTGATTTTATGAATTGCTGTAAGCTTATTCAATACTCATTCTTTTAAATACAAGTCATCCTCGACTTACAACCATTCGAAATTACACTGGTGGTGAAGGGACTTACAACCTGTACCCTAAGTTACGGCTGCTGTACCTTCCCTGTGGTCACATGATAATAATTTGGTCACTCACCCTGACAACTGGGCCTAATTCTTGCCTGGTTGGGTCCCTCCAGGCCTTGGATCTCCTTCCTGTCTCACTGATCCCACAACTTTGGGTCTGCTCCCCACCCTAACATGCTTGCTCTACTTATCTCTTCTGAAGATCACTTTTCCAAAAGAGTGCACAGCCATCCTGCAGAGGCTGTGTCACACCATTCTGGAACTGGCACCTTTTGTGCAATCTCCCACGTGTGATTCTGCAAATTTGGAATTTTTGCAGTTTGGAAAATTGCACCCTTCTAAGAGAATACATGAATGGTACTTGCCTCCAGAATAGCGCAAGGCTGCCCTGCAGGAAGCTTAACATATATGAATATTTTGGATTATTCTGGACTGATGTTTCAAGTGAATCACAAACAAATCAATACAGAATTCTCACTTGAGGCACAAATAGCCAAGTTCAAATTACTGGCGCTTGGACACATCATGTGAAGACTGAGATCTTTTAAGAAGTCCGTAATATGGAAAAGGCAGAAGGAAAGAGAAGACGAGGACTAGCAGCAAGGTGGATGGATCTAACATAACATCTTAAATCCTGAAAAACCAGGTTGAGAACAGAGTATCCTGGAGAAGATCCATGTGATCACTAAGGATCCACATTGACTTGATGTTGCTTTATCCATCAACACCAATACTGTGGAGTGCAGATCCTGATGTTGCCAGAGCAGCATTTATCCAGTATAAAAAGGAAGTAAAAAACAGACTTAGGTGTGTAATTTTTACTAATATCCAAAAAAGTAGTTGGGTAGCAAGGAACTTTATATGGAGAGAAGATGCTCCAAAGTCTCCTGAAATTGCTCTGTGAGCAGGCACTGTTAGCTGATTATTAAATGAGGGAAGGAAAAGATCAAAATTTTGGAATGGAGAATCTTGAAAGATGATTTAACAGCTGGCCAGAACTTTGAATGCGAGCATTTGGTCTTACAATTTTGCTGCATATCTAATTTTTATTTTCACAAAAGCCAGTCCATTTTGTGATCCTTGATATTTATAACGCCTCTCTTCAGGCCGCCCTCACAGAAGATGCCCAGATTTTTGGACTCTGATTATATTATTCTCATTCATTACTATGCGCAGCCAGATGTAATGTGAGAAGCTTATGGGAAGGAAGCAGGAAATAGTTTCTCTTTTTCAGATAAAGAAAAGTAGAAAAAACAAATCCTCTCTCCTGAATCTTATATTAAACTTTTCATTTATGAATTGAATTATTTACTGTGGAAATAAATATGTTAAATTCATTCACTTTTTTCCCCTTAAGTGAAAAAAATATAAGTGCACTTTCTAGACTTGGGAGAACATTTTAAGGAAGTTGAATCAGCAAGACATTCTGTGACATCGTCAAATAAATTGGTTGTTGCTTGGGTGAAATTAATTTACTTGATTAATTAGCCTTGGGGCTGTTTATCTTAGAGTTTCCTTGACAAACTCTAAACTACACAGAATAATTAAGTGTAGCCCACTTTAAATGCTCATAAGAAGCAGAAACAAATCAATTTCCCTATGCTGTTATTGTTACCCTACTGGGATACTTTAATTAACACAATTTGAAATCATTTCACTGAACAGATGAAAAAGATCACATCTCAGAGATGGAAATAGGGTGCACATTTTCACGGTCCAGTTTCCTGAAGAACTGCACCCAGTCAAAAAAGAGATTTTCTTCAAAGCAAATAGGCCACAACACTTTGCTTTATAGTAACAGAAGATAAATAAATTTTAGCCTAGGAACAAAAAGGCAAGGAACAGTCAAGAGGCATGAAACAAAATGACCTCAATTAATTGTTCAGTTGATTAAATAATACAGTGTAAACACAGCCTTTCCATTGTGTACAACATTCAAAGCAGCCTATGAAACTCTGAGAGAAATAGTTAAAAAATTAAATGCAACTGCGCATTTGTTCACATTAACTTGGTTCAGATTCTTATTTTTTCAGTTCTTTAATTTTCTGCATCAGTTTATATATATTTTTAAAGTCAGTGTGAAAATGTAGACATGGGATACAACTATTTCTACAGATTTCTACACACATACATACATGCGTACGTACATACATTCTATACGTCTTTTCTTAAAGGTGAAAATGGAAAGCCTCTTCGGTGTAGTGGTCAAGGTGATGGCCTAGAAACCAGGAGACTGTGAGTTTCAGACCCCTCTTAGGCATGAAAGCCAACTGGGTGACTTTGGGCCAGTCACATTCTCTTAACCCAACCCACCTCACAGGATTGTTGGGGGAAAAGAGTAGGAGGAAGGAGTATCTGGTATTTTTGCCAATTTGCGTTATTTATAAAAATAATAACAATGAATAAATGTACACAACGGGTATAGATAATGCTAATATATTTTGCTTCTCTGCACACTTTCCCTTAATATTTATTTATCAAATTTAAGCACCACCCATATTATTATCCAAGTTACTTTAGCCGGTTTAAAGATACAAACGATAAAACCATATGAAAGACATATAAGACATATGGAGGGAGTACCCTCAAGCCACCAGCCAACCCCAAGGCTGTGTGCCACAGTTTGATCCTCACACTAATTGTGTCTTAAAAAACCAGGTCTTAACGCTTTTCTCTGGGGGCAAGATATTCTACATAGCAGGAGCAATGGCAGAGAAGGCTCTTTTCCTAGATCTCACCAGTCAAATTTCTTTGAGCAGCATGAGAGGGACCTGTTCAATAGTGGCTTTGGGATTTGGAATTTCTCCCCTCTACCTATGTGATACCCACGGATCTCATGAAGTACGGAATTACTAGGAAGAAGGGGTGTCTGCAAGGAGTGCTTCAAAAAAGCCAAGGCGGTGGTCAACAGGCATCAAAGCTCCATCCTTTTTTACATGAAGGGTCCCTGGTGCTCTCTGAATTGGGTTCTTTGCTTGCAGATGTTTCATTATCATTAGGTAATATAATCAGTGCTATTTAGTATGCGGTTTGCTCCCCATTTATAGCCAGCATTAATGTGTCATTTTCTCCTTGAAAGTTCCTTGGCAGGTAGTTTCTCTTGCTAGGAAGAAAACTATTCCTGAGCCCGAAATAAGATTTTTTCTTAAGAAGCTCCATTATGTTAAGCAGGTTTACTATCCAGATTAACTTTAGCATACCTAATATTTTTAAAAGAAACTTCTTGTTGTTCAGTCGTGTCCGACTCTTCGCGACCCCATGGACTGCACTATGCCAGGCCCCCCTGTCTTGCACTGCCTCCTGGAGTCTTCCCAAGCTCACGCCCATCACACTGACTATGCTATCTATCCATCTCAT
>JANHZU010003207.1:87396-97857 GCA_032468055.1 Acrochordus granulatus
TGAAACGTCTTCGACTTGAGAAAATCCAGTCCAGATGCCTGTTTTTTAAACTTGGTTGCTTTGTCAAGTTTGAAAAATATTGATCTGTTTTATCACCCAAATCAGTGATGATAATCTATAGGAGCAGGACTTCTAAAGGAACCTGTGCCAAACTCTTGGGAACAGTAGCCCAGGAAAGTGAATTATATCAATCAGGAACCTTATAGGAACCCTAAGAATACTTGATGGAAGGGATTGTTTCTGAAAATCCATTCACTAGGGTAACTTAGAATTACACAGAAAATCACAATTTTGCTTTAAAAGCATTTACAGCTGGATTCAGTGTTGATTTATTCCAATGTCCTTCCCACCGAGTTCAATGGGATTTCATTTCTGAATAGGTATGCAGATAATATAATTAAAATTTTCAAATGTCCTTCAAATCATGACAAATACTTTGTAAGCATTTTCAAAATCCTTGGTTGCAAACTTCATTAAAACTAGACTTTTTGAGGGTTGGAGATCTGTGTTGCAAAGGTACTATTTATGGTTTCCTGTAATCCCTTGAGAAATAAATAATACTGAATGATCAGATTCCAACATACCCAGAAATCAAAAAGCATCTATTCTAAATCTCATTTGAACCACATTCAAACATTTATGGATGAAACCAGGCTGTGTTATTAATAACTTTCTGGATAGTTTTAAGACTTTGTGCATGTGCTTTCAGTACATCTACTTCCAAATTCTCAGCATACCTTGGCCTCAGACTTGATACCCTACAGGTAAGGTTACTTAGTTGAGATTCTGTCTATTAAATCCAAAGGAAAGTTCTTTGCTTTGAGTTCTTTGCTTTGACAGTTGGACAGAGACTTTTATCTTGGATATTCTTTTATTGTCGAGTACAGATACATTGATGAGAATGGACCATTCCCTACTTACAGTTCCCTGGTGACTTCAGGTTCAATGTTATATTTTGAGCTGCTGGTCAGTTGTTAAACATCCAGTGCACAGAGAACAGGAATGTATGGACTTGCTCTGAGTTCAGTATCCTTTCATCTTCTTTGTTCTGCCCCCAGTTCCAGCCCTTAGAAGTCATATTTTCCATGCAGTTCAAATTCTTTAGTACAAGAATGTCCATCTTGCATGGATGAATTGTGATGTGGATATCTGGGTCTACTTGTTTTCTGATTCAGGTTTTCCTTGGACAGGTCTTTCTTTTTGTCAGGTTGGGCTGTGATGTGTAAAATCTCCAGTTCACATCTTGCCCTTGTCATAAATTCATTAGCTGGCATTAAATAAGATATATTTTTTTCCCCTAGCCACCTTCCTATGTACACTGAAGATAATACCAGTCTACTTGACAAGGTTATTTTTTTTTGTTAACTCACTAACCCATGACCCCACATTCTATATATTTTCTCTTGGCAATCCAGGGCTCAAGAATAAAATTCTTTCATATGGGTTTCATAGAATTATAGAATTGGAAGGGATTTTAGAGGCCATTTAGCCCAATGCCTTTCAATTGCCAAGGCTGAAAAACACTGATCACCTCCACTCCATTGCTTGATGCAGGATGCACTGACCTCTATTTCAGGACCGTTTGATATGTAACATCTCCAGATAGGGCTGGGAAAAGGTCCTTTTTTCAAGTCATGAAGAGTTGGTGAGACACATCACAGTTCAGAGTTCAGCGACCATAGAAAAGAGCTGAGCAATCCTTTTCAGATTCAAAGATCACATTTGGCTTTTGAATGACATGTCCAAAGCCGCCCCCTCTAAAATTTATAGCACTAAATTTCTAGTTGTTAAACCCCTGTTCATATATTACATATTTTTCATCTTTTGGTTCATTAAACATTTGTGGAAGGGAACAGAATTTTGCTTTTTTACTCCTAGGAACTCTTTGCCAAGAAAATTTTGAAAGAAATTCTCAGGCTTCCTGTGATGGAATATCCTACTTTAGCCATAAAGCCATTTGAGTGACCTTGGGCCAACTCACCTCACAGGGTTGTTCTTTAAAAAAAAAGGAGGAGGAAGGTATATTCAATATGTTTGCCATCTTGAGTTATTTGTAAAAAATAATAAAGCTGGGATATAAATAAATAAATAAATAGCAAGCACATTCCAAGGAGGGGAGCAAGACAAGAGGCAGTACAGCCCAGAGCTAGATTATGGGAAGACGAAGAGATTTAGGATAGCCACTCCCTAGAACCTCCCAGGGTATATCCATTAGATTGGGGTAGTATAGGTTTAATCTGACAAGATTCTGACTGTATAGTATTAGCAAATATAGAATTCAACTTTGGCTGGATTTTTTTATGTCGTTTTTTGGGCTAAGCCTGACATTCCCTGAAAATAAAGTAAAAAACAGAAGCCTCTTTCTCTGATGAAGAACATGTGCAAAATGATAAACTAGATTTTATCACAGTACAGTATTTTAGACTCTAATTTGGCAGCAATTTTTGGAAGGCTGTGACCTGCACATTGCCCTGAGATTTCAGGATGTATGCCCTTCTATGAAATAATGTTATCTATGCTAACACGAGGAGCTATCTGTACTGAAAGGAGTAAATTCCTTTACTGAAAGGAGTAAAGTCCTTTAAAGAGTGCCGGGTCTGTTTGATAGCATAAATTTTTCCCCAACCTGGGTGTCCTTCAACAAAATTCTCAGAAATGGGGAGTTCAAGGAATTAACAACTGCACTTCTGGAAGGCTCCCGAGTGTGAGATGGCTGTTCAAGTCATTCAAATGGGGAGTCATTGAAATTTTCTTCTCATAGTGCTCAAGACCCAGAAGAATGTATGAGCTCGATTCCTCATTACAGGAATAAAGTTGCTTTAATAGAAGTCGGAGTTCTGGTACAGATTCAAGGGGGAAAAATATTCCCTTTCTTATGCTGGTTCCATCTTAAAATGTTGAACCATCTGAGATAGTTCTATGCAAGAAAAGGTGTGAATATTTGTTTTATCAAAAACCCAGCTGCAACAAAAAAGAACTGTACATTATTCCATCTTCTCCATTACACTATCTTGTCAAACTCTGGGTCTTGTCTGATCTTGATGTGATGGCATTCCTTGCTTCTCCATTTCTCACCAGTATAAATTCACAGTGATGTGTTATGAAAACAAAGAAAGTTATCATCACTGATCCCTTGTCAAAAACTAGAAGTTGGATTGATGGATCATTGCTGTAATTTAGTAGATTTCTTTGTACACTTCTACGTTTTGATCAGCACAACTGAGAGGAGAGAACTTAAATGCATGGAATTGGATCCAGAATAACTCATACAATAGCTTATGAGTTAAACTGGTACTTACATCATATTTTCAGATAGTACATTTAGAATTTGGTCCATGATAGTGTCATACTTAAGTTAATTAAATGTCTAGATTTTGTTTAAAGCAGGCATGTGCTACGTTGGCAACTTTTAAGATGTGTGGACTTCAACACCCAGAATTCCTCAGCCAACATAGCATAGCATAGCATAGCATAGCATAGCATAGCATAGCATAGCAAAGCATAGTGTAGCATAGCATAGCATAGCATAGCGTAGCTGGATGAGTTGAAGTTCCTACAATTTAAAGTTGCCAAGGTTGGACACCTCAGATTTAAAGGACAGCAATGCACCTACAGGAGATAAAACATTTCTCAAGTTAATGGTCCAAGAACAAAAGTAACTATTAATATAAGTGTGGATACTTTTATGGAAAAAGAAGACCCCGAAAAGGAAAATTATTTTAAATTTTTTAAAACCCTCCATTAGCTGTTTTATTGATAAAAATGCAACTTGAAATATAATGTGATATTTGTATCTATGAGAAGAGCATAATTTAAAATAAATATTCAGAAACCACTGAAAAAATAAAATTTAAAAAATAGTCCTGACTGTCATTTGCAGAAAAGAGACCCTATGCCATTTCACTCCAATTGATTTTAATGAAGTGTAGGCATTTTGCTAGGATTAAATTCTACTGCCTGTATTATTTGCACATCCAGTTTAACTGCCCAATTACTTTCCCTTGATTTGCACAAAGTGTGGGAAGTAATGGTGTCATGTGCTAAATTTGATAATTTGATATTTAGTAGTAACTACCAGGCTTGATAGCTGTATGGTAAAATATGCTATGGTGACACCTTAAGGTGTGAAGAACAAGGTGTAAGGAGTGAAAATAGCTGCTGCTGAAGGATAACTTTTCTAAATAGTTAAAGTTCGGAGAAAATGCTTATGCAAGTAATTAAGCACAAGATGATGCAATTCTGACTGTTGCAAAACTACAGGAACAAATTTACTACTTGTTCAAATCAGCCTTCCTCAACCTGGTAACTTATATTTATTTAATCAGAATTGATGCTTTCTACTTTAGACATGTGGCCCCTAAGCAGATAGAAAGTGTGCATCCCTGTTCAACAACTTCTGTTCCAGCCTGCAAAAATTGCTCTGGAGTTGCCATTTTTCTGGTGGTAGACAGGGAGAATTAATAAATTAATGGGAATCAGTATATGCATAGTATTGCATTGTTAGAATTCTCTCATTTTAATTACATTTTCATTTAAACGCAATCAATTTTCACCCTTGTTCTGGTGCCTCCCACTTTGTCTAGGATGGCTTCTAAGGGCCGGAGTAAAATTACACATCATTGTTTTATCAGATAAATAGTAATTTTAGGATTTATATAACTGTGATGAGACTTTTTAATAGCTGCAATTTCTTAGAAGGGAAACTCTAGAAATCTTGTGTACAGGAAGAAAAGCTGCTTGATTAGAACAGATATCTCATTTTCTTGTCCATTTCCCCCCTCACTTAAGCATCCCAAATTCCTTTATAAAGTTTTTTTTCATCTGGATACTTTAAAACCACTTGTTCCCTCAGTACTTTAATTTTTAATTGGAATTTCTATATTCCTAAGCTGCTTCTATTCACAACCAGCTCCTTGGTGAATTTTTTTCCTCTTTGTTTTCCCCCTATTTCATCTTGGGTTTTTGGACCAGAGGTTTAGTCCAGGGAGACAAGCTCTTCCTGGGCAGCATAGTTTGTTGATATTTTAAATATCAATATGTAACTTCTCTACAGTTCAGATACTGCACATTCTTCAGCTTTAGAAAAAGGCGAAAGAAAGAAAAGAAGGAGAGAAGGAAGGAAGGGAGGGAGGGAGGAGGAGGGAAGGAAGGAAGGAAGGAAAGAAAGGAAGGCAGGCAAGACAAAAGAAAGAAGGAAAGAAAGAATGAGGGAAAGGAAGAAAAGGAGAAATGAAGTAGAGGAAGGAAGGGACGGAAGTTGGAAGGAAGGAAGGAAGGAGGGAGAGATGGAATAAAAGAAGGAAGTAAGAAAGAAGAAAGAAAGAAAGAAGGAAGGAAGAGGAAGGGACGAAGGAAGGCAATAAAAGGAGAGAAAGAAAGAAAGAGGGAGAGAAGGAAGGAAAGAAGGCAGGCAGGAAGAAGGAAGGAAGGAAGGAAGGAAGGAAAGGTCTCCCACATCTCTGAAGAAATGTATCACTGCACTGATACATCTGCCAGCGGATCTGAGTTCCTGCATTAAGTTCAGTGAATTAAATGACAGTTAATTAATGGCCATCTTTCAGGTTATCCAATGGTCTGGCACACGTTCCGCAAGGTCCATTTTCTTCTCACCATAGGATCATCCATTATTCCAGAATTCCCCCGCCGTCCATTCTCAGTCCGGCACGCATCCGATATATCGGGACTGCAATTCCCAGCATTCTCACTCAGCATTTCTTTTGGCTTCGCTCGCTGAGAATTCTGGGAGCTGCAGCCTTCAAAAGGTGCCAGCAGGAACAAATCTCTCCTCGCTTCTGACTCTGGACTTCCAGCTGCTGGAGACTCCATGCTTCGAAAAAATATCCCTCCCTACATCGGTCTGCGCTTTTAATCCAGGGCTTTCTCCAGCCTCATTTGTAGCATCCAAATAATTGTACTGTACTTTACTTTGCAATAGGGTAATGCTTTCTTGGGAGAGTTGTAAATATTTTTCTGCTGCCATTGACCAAATGAGAATTTGCTAGCAGGAGGAGAAAACAATCGATTTTTATTACCTGGTATGTGGCCTAACCAAAATAATTGAAATGTCCTTAGCTTGTTTTGGGGAGAGCAGGAGGTGGGGGGGGCATTCTTAGAATTATATATTGATTATACTACAGGCTAGTTCCAGTTGAGCAAGTTGCCAACTTTGGAAGCAGCATCTCTGCCTCTGCCATGAACTAGTCCCACGGCATGCATGAAAAACGGGACTTGATTTGCCGAAGCAAAGGCACTCTCTGATTTTATTTATTTTATTTTAGATTTTTTTTATCCAACCTTTTATGATTTATATAAACAACTCAAGGCAGCTAGCATATCTAATCCTCTTTCCTCCTCTTATTTTCTCCATAACAACAATCTTGTGAGGTGGGTTGGGCTGAGAAATAGTGACCGGCCCAAAGTCACCCAGCCAACTTATATGCCTAAGGTCGAACTAGAATGTCTCCTGGTGATTGGCCAAAGTCACCCACCTGCCTAAGGTGGGACTAGAAGTCACAATCTCCTGGTTTCTAGCCTGGTACCTTAACCACTAGACCAAACTGGCTCTGATCCCTAGACAAACAGACTGCAGTCCTCTGAAGCACAACTCGTGCAACTCCCCCCACAATATTATGATATGTGAATGTTAGGCTAGAAGGAGCAGGCCCAGACAGCTTAGTTCTAATCTTAAAGGTTTATTGGAGTTAGAAGGTCACAAGACTTTCTCCAACTGCTGGTCCAAACACCTGGACTTCCCAGATGTTTCAAATGGTCTTTAGAAGGTGTTGGACCTTTGGCATTTATGCATGCACAGAGATCCAAACTGATCCCCCTCTTTATTCCTGGCTCAGCCCCTCCTTCTCCTACAATGAACATGTTTTTGTTGCAAGTGATTCTGTCAAACAACTGTTTAGACTTTACACCCACCCACATGCACACATAAACATACCTATGTACATACACATTAGAGAGAGCCAGTGTAGTGCAGCAGTTATAGAAGCTGGGAGACCATGAGCTCTACTCTTCCCTTAGGCAGGTATGGAACTATCGTGGTTCTCTCTTGACCCAACTACCTCCCAGGGTTGTTGTTGTGGGGATAAAAACAGGAGGAGGGAATATCACAAAATAAAAGTGGGATATATATTGAGCAAAGAAACAAACAAATGTTAATCATGTACTGTTGCTTGTTTTTTTCCCGGAGGATCTCAACTCCATCCTAAACTGACTTTTGCAGCCTTTTCTCTATCCCTTCACTCTTTTTTCATATATTTGTTTCACAATTCACTCTTCTTTCATTCTCTTTCAGGCTGCTTGCAGTCATTCACTCCATTTTTCCTGTCAAACTAGATTACCTCACTCTTTGATTTATTAATTTTCAGGTTGATATTCCTTATTACCTCAGAACATATTTCTAAGATTTTCCACAAATCCTATGGGCCCTCAGCCAAAAACATAACATACAGTTATCACCAGATGCACCCATTCATGATCCCAACAACACGCCTTGAATGTTACAACAAACATTCCTGATAGTTTTATCCATGCATTCATTGAACAACACACTTGTCAACATGTCTCATTTTACTGAAAGCTCATTTTTTAAAATACCTTTTCTAAATTGAAGAAATAAAATAGAGGGACAAAATATGTTCATGTTATGAAACTAAACCAGAAAAAAGTGGTGGGAAATGAAGCCTATGCTGTGGGAATACAGAATTGTTTGTTAATGCACCTATAAATGAGGGGAGTAGAAAAATAAATCATCAACATTTAATATATTTATCCAGAATGAGATTTGAACTAGTGAGGCAATCTATCAAGAAAAACCTGTTCAGTGCCAAACCATTTGCTAAGCATTCCATTTATTCTCAGACATGCGTACAAATATACGTATTAAGTTTGTTACTTTTAAGATTAATATTATCAGTTCTTGATCCTGACTGATTGATTATGTACGATTTCACAATCCCCGCTGAGAGAAATATGAATAGTGAGGAGGTGAGTAAGGACATGGTTATAATTCATCCAATTTCTAGACCGCCCTCCTCCCTCTTGGAAACTTCAATACGGTTGATCTTCACAGTAGAAAACCAATAAGCTTCAATATATTTGGGGTCCCTTTATTGAATTTTTTAAAATTTATTTTCAGTCTCCCATTAATCTCCTGGTGTCAAGATTCTCATTCATTTCTTTTGTCTACATCCTGCAGCTTCATGGATGGATTGTTTTGCCTTGTTAATGCACATTATAATACATTTTCTCCCTCTCTTTATGTGTTTATAAGACAGGGAGAGAAAGAGAGGGAGACAGACACAGGGAAGACTTAACTTCCTGTTCAGGTTCTTGATATTCAGATTCAGATACTTTATTGGCATGGTGAGACACACAAGCATAGTTAGAAGTTGGCTCCGGTCCAGTAGCTCTCAGTTTTCTCGCAAGACAATAGTGAAAAGAATAATAACATAGCAATAATGAAGTTAGAGTGAGTGTACAGTCCTGTATGGAGGGCAGGCTAGCTGAAATTATTCTTCCTGCAGTCTTGACTGTTCTTTGGAGTCTAAACCTGTCCTGCTCGGTTGCTGCATTGAACCAGACAGTTACAGACGTACGAAGAACAGACTCAATGATTCCTCTGTAGAAGGGTGTCAGCAACTCTTGTGGCAGGTTGAACTTCTTGAGCTGATGCAGGAGGTACATCCTCTGATGTGCCTTTTTAATGATGGTGATCATGTTATCCATCCATTTCAAGCCTTGGGAGATTGTTAAGCAAAGGACTGTACTGCTGATATCGTATTGTTGAGTATGGTAAGAAGGCATGAAATAGGAGGACTCTTCCTAAAATCCACTGTCATCTCCACAGTTTTGACTGTATTGAGTTCTAAGTGGCTTTGACTGCACCACAGGGCCAGCCATAGACTATGCCTTCTTTATTGTCAGGATCTTTGGATGAATTGTATCAAGACTTCAATTTCTTCTTTGCATTTGAGCTTTATTACATTTTAATCTTTCATAATAAAATTTCTCATTACCCTGGTGACAATAAAATTAACATGGGCAAACCTTTCTTCACAATTTATATAGGTTCTCATCTTGCGCCTTCTGTGTCTCAGTCATTGTGCCTATTGTGCATCTGTCACTGTCTTCTGCAAAGCAGATGATTGGTGGAATTTATGCTGATTAGTGAAACACTGGCTGATTTCAATCTCACTAAAAATAATAATATATGAGATCCATAGGGTGCCACAATAGCATGCCAGAATACTACTAGGTGAGGTCATTTCAAGTTATACATCTTACTTATTTGTTGCTCTTTGTTTTCTCTGAATTCAATGTTTTATACTGCTGTTTGTTTTTATTATTAGTATGTTCTTAATTATTTTCTTCTTCTTCCATTCAATTGTGTCTGATTCACAGAGACTGCCTGGACAAGTCACTTTATCTATTCTTTTGGATTTTGAGAAATGTATTACAAAAAAGACATTTATAAAATCTTCACAGCGTAGTGAGTAATTAACTCCATCCTCCTAGGCTTTGTAAATTGATGTAACCACATGAATAAGCCTTTGATAGTCCTTATAACAAATAAAAGTCTTAAAGTTTGTATAGTGGTACACAAAGTTTGCCTTCCTTCAAAAGTTCTTGCACTTCTTGAGTTTAGGTGCTGCTTCAGCATGGTTGCTCCTCTTCTGGTTACTACCAAGCTCCAGGCCAATCAGATCATAATGGGCTGCTTATTCTATCTTGTGGTCTTGACAGTTGATTAATAGCTCTCTTGCTTGCTGGTAATAGTCATACATTCTATACATCAGTTCTTGGTTTTTGTTTGCTGGCTGTCTTCTTCTCGGAACACTTCCAAAGTTTTGTAGGCTAATGGTATGGATGAGATGAGGCTATTTATAGATGTGGGTACACTCCTAATGTACTGGTGTAGCTCAATTAGCCAGCTATCTGGAACATAGGCATACAGTAGATGCTTGTGAGTAAACTGTAAGTTGAGGAATGAATGAATGAATGAATGAGCCCATCTCCTCTTACATTTCTGGAGCTATAAACTTTTACTGCCTTTTGAGAAAAAGGATGAGCTGAACCTATCTTTGGTGATACTGGGGTGGAAAACATTTCTGCCTGGCTGCATTTCTGTTCCTAAATGCAGACAGCAACCCCAGTTTCATTGCCTCACAAGTACAGCATTGTGAAGTTGGGGAGGACCAGAAGGATCATCGAGCACAACACTTGCAATTTGCAGAAAAACCAGTGAAACCATCCATGAGAGACAGTTGTTCAGCCTCTTTTCAAAAACCTCCAGAGATGGGAAACCACCAGATTCTATAGGCAGATTGTCAAAACATATAGAAGATGCATTAGAGATACTGTGAGTTGTATATACAAGTGGGGCAAAAAAGTATTCAGTCAGCCACCAATTGTGCAAGTTCTCCCACTTAAAAAGATGAGAGAGGCCTGTAA
>JANHZU010003207.1:120400-130475 GCA_032468055.1 Acrochordus granulatus
TTCAGGCTATTCATGGTCACTTTGACCAATTGAATTTAGTTTCAACTCCTCCTTCCTAGAAGAGTATAAACCAGCTCCCTTACCAGTTCAATTTCAGAATTGAGAAAGTCTTTTGGATTAAAGGTGAAACGTCTTCTACTTGAAAAAATCCAATCCAGATGCCTGCTTTTTAAACTTTGTTGTGATGCAATTACCCTGGACGAGTGAGAGTCTTCACAGACTAATTTTGTATTCATAATCTGTAATTCTGATGGCATATTTATGCTCCTGTCCCAACAACCTTATACATATTTTCAATGAGTGCAACATTTAGCAGTGTTTGAAGAAAAGTTCAGAGGATTAGAAAGTGATTGGGCATACTTCAACTCATAACAGAAGATTTATTGGACCAGAAAAAGGAGACACTGCAAAAGGAATTAACAAATGAAACAGCTATTCACAAGGCAGAGATTCAAACAAAAGAACAAACCTAGTAGACAAGAAAGACTAACAGAAACAAGAGATATTGAAGACATTGAAAAGGTTGAAGAACATGAGGGCTTGTTCAGTGTTTTCATCCTTCTTTTTAATTCATGGAAGAGGAGAATAAATAAATTATTTGTGCAGGAAATTATATTATAAGGAAGATTTTGGTTTATTAATTAATAAACTGATTTAACAAATTTGTATGGCCCCCATTCAATACATAGATGACTATGGGTGTCTTATAACATTAAAAAGCCACAACATAAAGAATCTGAAACCCTCATGGTGTTACCAACACAGTTAAATCAATCACTTAATTGGCTCCATCTCCAGTTATGATTCCCAGGCCTGCTGACAAAATCACATGGGTAAAATTATTGATGTGTGATGTTAAATGAGATCATCGTACTCTCAAAACTAAGAATGTGTTTGATCAAAACTGTTAAACCTGAGTAGGAGGGCTTTAAAATGAATCCTGGAATGTTGCAGGTGAAATATAGAAATAATAACTTCAGTTGAAGATATTTCCACTGCAGGAATGAGGAACTAAACTAGACTCACTGAAGTCTAAATTTTAAAACAATAGATAATAAACAGAATGAACTTGTTAAGAACTTTTGTAGATGACTTAGTTTTGGTTTGGGTAGACTTTTTAAAGGGAATTGAATTTTTAATGAATAAATTAAAAGAATCTGGGGCATTAGCAGGCTTCATGATTAATAAACAGAAGACAAAGATTTTAACAAATATAAAAATCAAATAGAATTGATGAATAAAGTGGGTTTTAAGATTTAGAAGAAGGTAACATTCTAGAGTAAAACTATAACAAATATGAGTTAACATATCAAAATATGTTAAGACTTAGAATGGAGTTAAAAATATATCAAGATGGGACAAATCAAAACTGTGATTGTTGAGTAGAATTTCTGTGATTAAGATGAATGTTTTATGTAGAATATTATTTTTGTTTCAGACAATACTTTTTGACAATTGTTTGAGTCACTGTGTGTAAGTTGGTGTCTATATCATATTTATAATAAATAAACTGATGTACCATTTAAATGAAGGTAGAAGGACATGTCTAAATTTGTATGGCAAGAGAAGAGAAATCACAAATCAAAAATAAATTATTACAAGATGCAAAGGAAAGATTGGATCTGAAATGATATTTTGATGCCTCCTGTTTAATTTGGAGGAAAGAGTGGGATGGTTAAGAACTAGGAAGTTATTGGAGTTAGAAGGACGATTTGAGATGTGGAGGGAAAAGATGTCTAAGGTATGATAAAGCTAAAGTTATTGTAGATTTCAAAAACCATTATGACAGGTGGGCTATTCTTTGTTTCCCTTTTCTCTTTCTTTCATTATTACATTGGATTATGTTAGTTCTTAATGTTTTCTTAAAACTTTTATTAATACTTATTTTAAAAATTAAAAAGTATGAGCTTGAACTCTTAACACAGGAAGATATAGATGCTTTAATAAGCTTGGCTGAGGCTTGGTGGACTGATTCTCACAAGTGGAATATAGTGATTGAAAGTTGCAATTTGTTGAATAAGAAAGTCTGCTTTTGGCTTATTCATCCAAACTAAAAGAAATGCAAGTACTTAATCCAAACTTAAATATTAATTTACCATTTGTATAATTTTAGATATCTCGTTCTATAAGAACAAATTCTTAGTACAAGCATGCTAATCAAGAATGTTTCTCAACAGAAATTTTCCAGGACAAATGCTAAGGAATAGAACTTCAGTCCAATGCAATCTCATTCTTAGGAATGAAAATGTTATAAGTCAGGAAGAAAGAGAAATAGAGATGGAATTCCATTGTGTGCTTAACATATCCACCTCTGAAAAGAGATCCAAGAAATGGTGATGTTGGTGAAAACATCTGAGTAAAGTAAATGAATAGAGGAATAAATGCATGAACTTTCTTGGCAATAACTGTGAGCTATCAGATGAAGGAAAAAAGGTGAATGATACCTTCCAAAGTAAATTGCAAATAGTTTTAAAACCATAAAATAATAGCAATAAAATTTTTTTAATTATCTTGGGACATAAATTTGGCCAAGCAGGATCCTTTCATGAAATTCTAGTCCTGTCTTGCTGATAACTTTATACTTATCCTTGATTTGTCTGTAACCAATACAGAAGACAATGGACCAGTGCTTCTCAACCTCAGCGTATGGACTTCAACTCCTAGTATTCTCTAGCCAGCCAAGAACACTTGCCTAAGATTCATTGACTATCAATTAAATCATTTGAGAGAGAAGGCAATGCTTCTTGAATTAGTTAAAAGTGGGATCCTAGCCAATCAGGAATCACAGCAAAATGATATTTTTTAAGGAAAGGCATTGCTATCTGGGGTGATATTTCATCAATTGCCAAATCAATCTGCAGCAACAGTCAAAATGGTGGGTCTGACAGGGTTATTGAAGCACCCTTTCTTTCTATTTTATTTATTTATTAAACAGATTTATGTAGCCACCAAAGTCACACATAGGTGACTCGGGTTAGATTATCACATTTAACAAGATTTAAAATCCATCACATTAAAAATAATAATAATAAAATCCTCCCTTACCCCCCCACCCCATGGCAGCAACAATACAATCAGATTTAAGATTTTCAAGCCAGTGCCTGTGAATGCCTTTCAGGGAAAGTGTTTTGTTGCTATTTGCATTGAGCAAGCCATTGAAATATTAAAGAAGATGTTAGTAAAATTGCTCTTATTTTTACCTCTGGTTAGTTTTAATAGGATTCCATAACTGGGATAAACATTTACCATTTTCGTCTTTTTGCCCCATGCTGTAGGAATGTAACCTAAGTAAAAATGGGAAGATTAGCTTCAGTTTGAACAATTTATTTATTTTTCCTGCCTTTGCTCTTACGGGTCATCTGAAGCCTAATTAACTTTGAATCGTTTGATCAGAAGTTAAGGCCAAAGAGAGAGAAGGAAAAATAAGTAGTCTCACATCCTGCAGAAATAATTTTTTTTGGAAAGGCTGAATGGAACGCTGCGTTGAGGGTAAATGGTTTTTCAGTCTCTGCTTCATAAATATATAATGCATGATTATATAAGTGAATCAAGAGAGACAGCTTTGTGTATATGGTTAAGGCACAAAGACAGAAGCTGGGAGACTGTGAGTTCTAGTTTGTCTTAGGCACAAGCCAGCTGGATGACCTTGGGCCAGTCACTCTCTCTCAGCCCTAGGAAAGAGACAGTGGCAAGCCATTTTCAAAAAATGTTAAGAAAACTGCAAGTCTAGTCCAGGCAGGTGCCAGGAGTCAAAACTGTCTTGGAGGTGCACACATCTGAATCAAATTTTCTTCACAGTTCTCCTTCCATGTTCCAACACTTGTTGAGTTCCTCCAAACCTCCCTTCCAGTTTATTTTCACTTGTTCATTTAACTGTCACTGGCTCCAATTTGAAAATGTTTTGGTTTTGGGGAACCGTTCTGCAAATCATAAGCAAACCTTAAGAGTTGAAATTCTCTTAGGTCAGGGTAAAGCTGCATATTACCAGAAATGTGAGAGGGGGATTTAAAAAAGGCACCCCGTGTTGCTTTAGTCATATTTTATTCTCATCACTGTTTGTTGAATAAGGTACATTTGGCCATAAATAAGCCATAAACTGTGGCTTGCAGATAAGAATATTTGGGCTCACAAACCATACTAAGCTAAATAATAATAATTAAAAAAAATCACAGTTTTGCTTAGCTCTACTGAGTAAACCCTGCCACTGATGCCACATCATATAGTAGCTATGACTGCCTATAGAGGAAGATTGGAGGCAGCAAAATATAATTATTTTCACTGCATGCTCAATCTGTGCTGAGGCCTCCTTCCATTCTCCATAGATAGCATTGCTAATCAGTAACCACATATCTGTTCATAGTGATCAAGGAAATAACTTTTGATTATTGCTTTACTGGTCTGGAACTGAATTAGAAAACAGGAATATTTTGGCAATCTAAACTCCAGAGAGAAATGTCACTGGGAAATGAATACATTCTACTTATGAAGATGATTGCACAGCATGAGAGCGTCCATACTGGCCACATCTAACAATTGGATAGAAAGCTTCTGTGTGGAGTTTGCCTTCATTTTGTAGAAATAACTTTCATGGTCCAAGTGCAAGTTGTCCTGGACCTACAGGGAGGAAGAAAATGTTACTGCTACTTGTCAGGGAAACGAGTTCTTGATATGTCATCAAGAATGTAAGAAGTTGGCAAGATAGGAACCAGAAATACCTTGGTTGAAAGTGACCATTATGTCCATAGACATTAAGTGCAGTAGTCTTTCATGGCCTCACTCAAAAGAATAACACAATATCTGTTGACCCAAAAAGGCAAGAGGAAATGGTTTAGGATTTAAACCTTGTAGTGTAGACACATTTATAATCTTTGACTGAACTGCAGCAGTGAAGGCAATATGGCTTCACTATAGGCTGCAATCAAATAAATCTGCCTGCTAATTTTGGCCTATGAACCTTCTGCAGAATATGTCAAGTCCTTAGTAAAGAGTTTAGAATCTGGAGAGCATCAATTTATAGCCAAGTCAGGTGTGTGAAGCCTACTCATGCAGTTCAAAGTGCTGATTATGACCTTCAGAGACTTTAAATGATTTGGGACCAAAGTACTTTGGTTCCTTGAGCTCAAAAGAGCCCTGCTGTGATTTGATATAAAATGGGGCCAAGAGAAACCCTAAGAAACTTTCAAGACTGATGTCAATCCTTTGAGGGGGGCTAGGTTCAGAAACAGATGTCACAAGGATTCCAAGTATGTACAATTATTACAGGTATTATTAAAACAGACCCTTGAAAATCTTTACATAGCTAGATTACCAGCACTGTTATATGTATTGTAGTTAAGCAAAATGTGGTAACTCTTCTTGAAATTTCACTTGGCCAATCTGCTGACAGAAAAATGGTAGCACATTAACTACTAGAGAAATGAATATATTGAGCTGCCAAATTTGATAGAACAAGCATCACATTGGAACATGGGAGCCTGATTTCAATAGCTCCGAGGAAGGACAGAGAAAATCTTATAAGATGGCGTGAATAGCCACAGGATAGAACAAGGGACAATTAATGTCTTATGTATCCTGATGCCATCACACAAATAACACAAACGATGTAAATCCCCTCAGTTGTGTGACACAAATTCCATAATGCACATTCTTTAGAAAGTATTCTCAGTTTACAAACTGTTGACACATACTGGAACTTTCATCTATGAAAGACAATTTTACATGCCCTCTGTAGATATCAACCTGAGATATTGAATCTGACTTCTTTCTTCCTTCTTCCTTTGTCCAAGTTCTTTTGCAGAGTAAGCAGATACAAAGATCTGTCAGAATATTTTCCCACAGAATGCATGTCCAATGAATCCATCTGATCTTGACCCTCACTGCACTGTGCCATCATCTTTCAACCCTGTTATAGTTATTGAGTCATTCTATGAAGCAAATGTTTTATTATATGCTTTCTGGTACCATTCTGAGCCAATCTGCTGTTTGAATACCTTGTTATTACTGAAAATAAAATAAAAAAAAACCCTAGATGAACTTTGTGAAGTTGTGCATTGAGCTTCAAAGTGGCATATTGAATTGAACCTATTTTGCATATTCTTTTTCAGCTGCAAAACAATACAACCCTGAGGGCAAAAGTGTTCTCAGTATTAGCCTTGGTAATGGAGGATTGTTAGAAGTGTGTACCCAAATTTCATCCATTTTAGATTGGATTCAGATAGAAGGTCACAGCATATGCTTTAATCAGCAGCACTGAATGTTCATTCAGCTACTGAATATTTGGAAATGAATTGTGTACCTAGGAATGAGGTGAATGGAAGAATACAATTCTGGGATGATGGCATCCTGGTGATTCGTTTTTACCTTAGTTCTCTTTGGAAATTTCAAACAAATTTCAGGGTAGCATGGATTCTGCGCTTGTGCAATTAATACAAAATAATGTTCCTGTAAGTAGACCACTATGACAAAGAAATTGCAATATGATTGTAGCTGTATTGATTCGGAGAAGCAATTGTTTTGAATATTGAGAATTCTTCATGTTCTTTTCATGGAAGAAAAGAATGGGAGGAGAAACCAACTGGTTAATTTTATCATTTCTGTACCAGCTGAATCCAAAGCATCCACGGTGGCTGGGTCTCTCAAAATCTGCAAGATGGCAGGCGTAGCCTGTTCGTGATGCAAACTTTTATGCATATACAAAATGGGTATGGCTTATATTGTGATATTATGTCCACCATCTTGCACAGTTGACTCCAATCCTCAATGGACACTGAGACTATGGGATTCAACTAACCTACTGTTTATTATTAATTTATTTATATCCTACCTTTATTATATTTTTTTATAACTCAAGACATATTTAGCACACATTTCTCCTCCTATTTCCCCATAAGGGCAACCTTGTGAGGTAGGTTGGGCTGAAAGCAAATGACTGGCCCAAGATCACCTGGCTGGCTTGCATGGCTTCCATGACTTACATGTTCCACTGTATGTTGCTGCTTTTCCCTTAGAAAATAATTACAAAGATGTTTGTTTTCAAATGTGTGCTTTTCTTGGATATCATAGATCTGCTTATAAATAACATATGCTTTGATTTTGATCGGCAACTTTCTAAGCTGATGGACATATCTGCAATTTTGAGAGCATGTCTTTTAAAATGTATGTATGTGCCACCATTGAAGCTAATTTTTCCCAGGGTGACTTATGAAATTGTAGCACAAATTCAAAAATATAAAGACAGGATAGTCTCATATAGTACAGCCATATGAGAGATTGCGTGTTCCCGAATAAGTGTCAGGGTGACTTTAACCAATTACTGAACACCCATTTTTCAAAAGGTAAACTAGTGAAGTTTCCCCACAATATTTTCTCTAACCTCCTAAGGATGTTCTACAAATTCAGTTTTGTCTTTTGCAAAAGAGGAAGACAGGTGAGTATCTTTACAAGCAGCACTGGCTTGCAGCCACCCATTATTTCATTTTAAGATATTGTCTAAATAAATAAATAACTACTGTAAATAAATGCAGGAAAGAAGGAGATACAGTACTGGAGTTGACATTTTGGGTTCCAATCTGCCAATGTCTCATTTAAAAAAATAAAGTCATAAAAATTAAAGTAGAGGATTGAAAGAGCAGATGGCAAAGTCAGAATTGGCAAGCACATTGGTAGCTTTGGGACCCACACTGTCTGCCCCTACCTTAATTACACTGTATCTGGATGATTGCAGTGAATTCTATCTGCGGTTGCTTTTAATAACTGCCTAGAAGCTTCAGTTGATAACTAAGATTTTAACAGATTCTGTTTACTAGGACCTTGTGATGCATTAACTGAATGATCAATACTGGTTTCTAGAGAATGATCTCATGGTGAAATCTGTAGCCTAGATTAAGCAGGTGTTAAAGATTCTTTTCTCATTTATGAATCGACTTACTTGCTTTGCTCTTTGTCAACGCTTTCTTGCTTATGTAAGCAATCCTGATGGAGAGGAGCAGTCTGCTGCACATTACTAGCTGGACTTTGGAATATTATCCTGGGAGGTGGTCACTCAGCATAATAAATGTTGCAAAACATTTAGCTGCATGAACTTGAATTGGCTTGGTTCATTCAACACATTATGACATCAACCAGTCTTAACTGGACATCAACCAGTCTTAACTGCTATATTAACCATAGCAATTGAATTCACATATTCTGCTAAGCCGTGATATGGTTTGCTTGATTTTGGTTTAATGTTTGTGTGACTCTACTCATAACCTTTAGATTTATATGAGTAGCTGGAACTCAGGCATTGAATAGAGGAGCAAAAGCAGGTTGGGGATTATGGGACTGCTTTACAAAGATTCCACTTCTTGAATGGGGAGTTCAAATTGTTGTTGGGGAGTGGTGAAAGGTAGAGTTTTTGAGTGTTCTAGGGCTCAGTCTTTTCTCCCATTCTGTTTAACATCTACATGAATCAAGATAGTCCTTGGTCTAATCCAGCAAGGCTGTTCCTGTATTCATCTCTATGATCTGACAAAACAACTCCCTGAATGTCAGCTTAAGTCAAGATAGGCAATGTGCCTATTAGGATAACATGACATTCATGATGAATGCCATGTTAAGATAACATGACATTCATGATGAATGCCATGTTAAGAAAAGAAAAAATAAATTCTGTCTGTAGAATGTAGAGGGCATGGCAGTGATGTAGTGATATTACAGTACAGAGAAGATATGACATTTGAAGGATTTGAGGGGTTCAAGTAGATACCTACCACTCTTGTTCCAGAACTTCAAAAAAGAAAATGAGAAACCATGGCATCAAAAGCTTATGATTTAATGGTAAATTAAATCATGATGGGGGGTGGATTGTGAGTTCCAGGCCTTGATTACTCCTTTCTGGATTGGGTGAAATCTAGAGGTAAATGATGTCCCCCTTGTAAAATCAATCAACAAACCAATCTAGGGTTGCTTAATCCAGACTCTGAGACCTCCAATGCTTACACTCTGAGAGGTTTGTCTCTAGCAGCAACTGTCTAAAAGTCAGTTTTAGTGAAGCCAACAATGCTGCATAGCACATTCCACCTTTCCTTTGATCTCTTACTTCTGAGTCCAAGAGTCTTTTCAGTCCTTCTGTGGTGAGGTGGTGACCTGAGCAGTCTGAAAAATTAACACAACTGACCTTCACAAACACCTTCCATCCTTTTCCCTTTTTGACTGATTCTATGGCTAAAACTTCAATGACTTCTATGACTTCAAGAACATGAAGTTTTGCTCATTGAATGGGCTTCTTGATTGAAAACACTGCTTCAAGAGAAAAAAGAACTTAAAAAGAAGTCACAAACCTGCTGTGGCCTGACCCCTGAGGCTTATTTAAAAGTGGAGAACATAATTAGAGACGATAATGATGGAAATGCAGGGTTTGCACAACCTTTCTGGCATTCATTCCTTAATTCTTATGTCAGGCTGGTGCTTTTGTAAGATGATTTTGGATCAATTTGGATCAATTAAGCTGGAGCCTCTCCCAATGCCTCCACTGTCAAAGAACATTTCTGAAAAGCCCTTGACTGCCCTGATCACAGGAACAATAGCATGCCAGCTTCAGATTCCAAACCAGCAGGACCATGCTCCTATATTTAAACTTTTGGAACTTTCTTGATAAGAACACCAAAAAAAAAAAAAGAAAGAAAGAAAGAAAAGAAAGGAAAAGGGGGGAAACACACAATTGAGGCAAATGGTTTTTTTAAAGCTCAGTTTCCAAGCAAAATGCTGAGTTTTAATGTCTGAAAAAAGAATAGATGAAGGAGCACAATTTGAAGCCTACCATCTCCTATGAATGTCCCATTCAGTTTGGGATGGAAACGCTTGCGGTCAATGCTTTTGATATCTGAGTAACATTACTTTTGTAACCACCACTTGTATTGTCCCTTCTGATCTTTTCTCTTTGCTTCACCACTTCTGCTATAACTTTACCAAACAAAGGCACAAATGACCAGACTCAAAACTTCCTATTTCAGATACATTATGCAGAGACCTAGCAACAGAATCAATAAAGCATTTTAAATGGGAATTTCAACACATCTGGAGGACAAGACATGGC
>JANHZU010003208.1:13007-37904 GCA_032468055.1 Acrochordus granulatus
ATTATTGGCCAATATAATATACAAATTTGTTATTTGTTTAAAACATTGGAATCTGATTTAGAATAAAGTTTAAATGTTTCATAATCAGTAAAATGTCCTGGAACCCTAGTTTATTGTAATACAATCCTAATTATATGAATAACCTACACAAAGGTAGCCTATATTATTTTCAAAAGAAGTTTTATACAAACACTGAAAAGTCTTACAACACTAAGGTCATGCTTGCTGTTAAATATGAAATTGAATTGTGGATTGTTACAGTATAATGTACTTTAGGCCTTTTCTTTACAAATGTTTCCAAGCGCTATCCAATCTGGAATGGCATGTCATTGAATGGAAATATTTTGGGGCTGTGGCAAATAAATAATAGTTATTTTAAGGGCTCTCCTGATATGTTTTGTATTGACTGATAGGATGATTTACAAAAATAGGCAGTTCTTGGCTGACCAATCCATGCAATTCCTTGTCACCCCTATGTTGAAATTTTTGTGAGTTGCCAGTCATACAGCTTGAAATAATAATTTACTAAGTATATTTAGACAGGAAAAACCAAATGCATAGGTACAGGGTAAGCAGTACTTGACTCAATAGAGGGATCTTAGTGTCCTAGTAGATACACTAGTCAGTAGTGTGCTGTAGCTGCCAAAAAAGCCAATAAAGTCCTGAGTTGCATCAATAGAGCGATAACATCAAGCTCATGGAAAGTGATAGTACTGCTCTATACTGCAATAATGAGGTCATATTTGGAATCCAGTTCTGATCACCATGATACAAAAAAAGATGCTGAGGCCCTAGAAAGAGTGAAGAGAAGAGCAACAAAGGTGATAAGGGCTCTGGAGGCAAAATCTTATGAAAAAAGACTAAGAGAATTAGATAGGTCTAGTCTAATAAAGAGAAGACTGAGGGAAGATATGCTAGCAGTCTTCTAGTACCTGGAAGGCTATCATAGGGAAGAAGGTGTTGATTTATTTTCCATAGCACTTGAAGGCAAGACAAGAAGCAATATCTTGAAGCCTGGTAAGAATGAGAAGTTTCCTGACAGTGAGAACTATTAACTTCCTGGAATTGTGGATGCACTGGAGGTTTTCAAGAAAAATATGGACAACCATTTATCCAGGATGGTATAAGGACTCCTGCCAAGGGCAGTGGACTGAACTAGACCTCCAAGGTTCCTTCCAACCCTATGATTCTATAGACCAGAAAGTCCTGTTAAACTCAAAATCATCCCGGAAAAAATGCCTATATAGCTTATGCTAAAAAAGCAATGACCTTACTTTTCTTTTATGATTTTCCCAGGTAACTGAAGAATGGTATCACGTCTCCATTTCACATTCCAATAATTTTTTTCCTCAAGATACTAAGTTCCTACATCTATCCTCATGGAATTGCCTGATTATGGATTTTAGATGGTCAATAGGGAATATAGATGGTCAATAGAAGAAATGAGATGAAATGTTAGAAATGACTACATACTGTTTGACTTGTGCAGGAAGAGGTTTTTAAATCTCTTTGATTTGAGCACTTTTCATCTGGTTCAGTTACTTTAAATTTTATCTGATATTGCATTGATTAGGAAATTCTAATTTTAAGTTTTGTTATTTGTACTTTCATAAGGTTTGAAAATAGGCTGAAAATGAAAATGCTATGGAATATCTTGCAAACATCTTAAGAGAAATTTCACATATACAGAATTAAAATTTTAATTCAAAATGAATCTTTGAAAAATAACAATAGAAACATATTATTCATAAAAATATATTTTTCAGGTTTCTGAGAAGATTATTAGGAAGTGTCTTTGAAATCTTGCATGTCTTATATAACTGGATAAATTCAAAATCTTGATTGGAACTTTTAAAATCAAATGTACAGTGGAACCTCGGATTATGAGCACTTCGCTGCATGAATTTTTCACAAGACGAGCAAACATTTTTAATAAAATTTATTTTGGCTGATGAGTGGCAACTCACAAGATGAGCATTGCCCTAATGAGCTTGCGTGAGAAATCTCACAATGGAGCTGATGGTTGTCTCTCTTGCTGCGTAAACAGCGTAAATTAAGTGAAAGGCATCCATGAGAAGGAACTCCCAAGACTCAGACTCTAGATTCTCCCTCCAAGCAGTCCCCTCCTCCTCCTCTCCTCTCTCTCATCTCCCTCACACCATTCTCAAAGCACGCGCACGCACACATGCACACAAAATAAAGCAGAAATTGTCCTTGTTCTCCCCCAAAATAAAGCAGAAATTCCCCCTTGTCATCTGGCACCAGCCTGTGCCGTGCTGCCCATCTCTTCTCTCCTCATAGCACGGAGGCAGGTTAAGACAAGAAACATTTCCAAACCGCCCAGGAAAGACCCCTGGAAAGACATTGCTGAGGGAAAAGGGAAAAGGCCCTTTTGCCTCAAGCGGTGGCGGATCCTCCAAGCCAGCAGGGGCGCCGGGCAGCAGCCGGCCTAGCAGCAGCCGAGGCCAGAACCTTCCTGGAAGCAGATCCATGAGTGCTGGTTAGTTTGTTCTATTTCTGCTTTATATTGTGTGTGAATCATTGTTACTTGTTTCAGATGTTAGGAACAAACATTTCTACATAAAATTCTGTTGAAAATGATCTTTTTGTGAATATTTTTGGGGGCGTGGAATGGATTGTCCAAGTTTCCATTTTTTCCTTTAGGAAACTGCATTTCAGTTTAAGAGCATTTTGGACTAAATGTGTTCTCCCAGAACGGATTAGGCTTGTAATCTGAGGTTCCACTGTCGGAAAACCTATTCACATTTTGAATATTTGTTTTATATTTAAGGATGATTTATTTTACATTTGTATTAAGTATTTTAAAGGGCAAAGTATGGATAACTTTGTTATATGAAATACTATATGCAATATTCTACAAACAACTCATTGAAAAAAAAGTTTAAGACTTCCAGTCTGTGTTTTAATCTCCATATAGTCATATTGGAAAATAACAAACACATGCAAAACTTATTTTGGGGCTCCTCTCACACCAAAAATAGTATAATATTATACTTATTTCTTTTATAAAATTCTACAGAGTCTGAAATGTTCACATAAATAATAGCATAAATGTAATAGGATTCCTTTTAAAAAGTTAAAATCATGAAACATAAATCCCGTAGAATGTCACAGACTCCTCAGCCCCAAGGCCCAAAGAATTAACAATGTCTTTATAAGCTCTCTCTAAAAGTGGTTACCTTGATCTAATGAACAGTGATTAGCAGTTTTCAAAGGAGCAGGCTTCCTCACAGAATGAAAGTGGCTGTCAGTACCAGATGAGCAAATGCCAAGTTCCTTGGTCATCTTCAGATGAAAAATGGCATCCAACATCTCATGGAAAAAAGGGCAACTTCAGTCGCACTTATCTAGATGAAGGACCCACCAGAGGAGAAGCAATTCTGGTCTTTAAGAATTGGTCTTTAAGACTACCTAAAATACAAGCTTTATTTTAATCGTCTGAAAATTCTAACTATCAAACTTGATAAAGATCAATAAATAAATAAAATAAAGATCAAACTTGTCCAAAATGAGAAGCTTGCTAAAAACAAACAGGAAATTCAAGAAGTCACATGACTGCAAAAGATTTTAATGTTTTGGAACCACAGCTTGATTATACATATCAAGAAAAGTACTGCAAAAACTATGAAAACCAAAACCAGTAAAAAGCAAGAAGCTATTAAAATTAAGAAAGGCATATTTTTTTTAAAAAATTGAAATGTTAAAAAATATGTAAGCATAGTATAAAGAATACAAAATAGTTTTGGGAAGCATATAGCAAATCTTTAACATCTTTGTTGACAACAGGAGTGAATCTCAGGTCAAAATAATTGTGCATTCAGGAAATCTTGGGCACACACCTCCACCTCTTATATTAGTCTGTATCCTGCTGATTGCATAATTGATATTGGAGTATCAATTATGGGAATTAAATGGGATTTATTTTTTCTCCTGGATAACTGAGAATCTGTTTTTAATTGATCCAAATGCTTCCTAATAGACAAAAAGATTCAACTATACCAACAACCTGAATGGAACATTTGGAGCTGTTATTGAGGAAGCAGATGTGACTATCCTTAAGATCATAGTTCAGGATTTTAAAAATATCAAAGCTGCAATTTGAACCATATTGGATATGTCTGAGAGAATTCTAAACTGGAGGATTGTAATTTCTTAATTGATGAATCTGACTAGAACTACAAAAAATTAATATATGTAGTCAAAATTTCTTCAAGAAAGAAGTTAGTATGATAACATCATTCTGTGGTAATTGCAGTAAACTTGTATAGAATTAGAATAGGAAATTATAAATAAACAGAAGGTTTTTAAAAATGTATAATTGATCTAAAATCAGTATATGCCCATGTGTATCACAAATAGAAGATAAATTAAGCAATGCATAAAGTAAATCTAATGGTCATATTCCTCTCCTCTTTCCAGATATAAAACAATTTGGTTTGGCAGAATACAGCTTGATAAATTCATATTTAATAGACAGCAATGGTCTACATTAAAGAGGAGACTTAAAAGTTTAAGTGTTACTTTTTCTTACAAGAAAGGCAACACAATTATACAGCTTTTAATAACTATTTTTGCTACTCCCATCCTATCCCAAAAAACATGATAAAACCAAGTCTCTTTGTGAAACAGTGGTAGACTATAAAAACATTCTATATCTATTCTGTCTACACAATACAGTCATTATTTTTCAACAAAAATATATTAAGAGATCATTTAAAAATGTATATAAATATATACATAAAAATGTATATAAATCATTGTCAACTGAGTTAAGCCTTTGAAGATCAACTGGAAGTTTCAATTGGTCCAGACTGAGGTAGACCAGGGGCTGACTAGCATATACCAACATAAGCGTATAACACATATGTTTGGTGCCTATTTGCTTCTGAGTGCAATTCAAAGTAATGGTTTTAACATTTAAAGTCCTCTGTGGTTGGCAGTAGAGAACTTGTAGAAACACCTCCTCCAATTGTCTCAAATTTCCTGCCATGCACGTCCTTAGAAAAATGACTAGTGGTGCCCCACTTCTGCTCAATCATTCTTTATCAGTGAGTGCACTTCCATTTTGGAACAGCCACCTATAGAAATTTGATTGCTCCTATCCTGTCGGCTTTCCTCATGGTATTTCAAATGGATCTTCTCTGGAAAGCCTTTTATATATGAATGATATAATTGCATGTTAGGTTTTGTTAAATATCTGATTTTTAAAAAATAATATATTGTACTGTGGATAACCAATGGATGATATAAATGTCTAAGAGTCTTTTGGATTGGAATGGGGTAAATCCAATAATAAACAACACAAACTTCATAGGTTCATTGTTTGAAACAATAACAGCATCTATGAAACATCTTCTAACATGACATATCAATGAACAAGATACTAGAAAATAATGAAAGCAAAAAAATCTATTACAGAGAGAATATTTGCAATGACTTCACCAAATTCATTCCCTTATCTTTTTGTGCAAATCTGTGACATAATATATCACATATACAATGGAACATGTAATATAATTTCTGCTTCCTTTTTGTTGCTTCAATTCCTTTTGAAGACGTTATATCCTTCATTTGCTATTTCTGATCCTGAGAATTATCTCAGCTGGACTCAATTATACACATAAATCATTTTAGCCTTCCAGTTTTACAATTTTCAGTTTATTTTGATTCATATTTTATACTCTGAGCATTAGCACATAAACATGTAAGGGCTGTAAAATGTATATCTGATTTTAAATTACCTGAGTAATTTATCAGGCCTCATTATAGATGTTCTTTCAAACATAGTCTCCCTATTTATTTGGCAAAACAATGCCTTCATGAACAACCTAATGGGAACAGATGGATGAATCTATGTCTAAAACTACTCTCACAATTTTCAGAAGATCAGGAACTTCTGAATGACATAAATTATCAAAATATTTGAAAAAATTTCAGACAAGACAGATAGCAGATATGTAAGCTTAAATTAGCTCAATGGTACCAGTGCTTTAAAAAAGGACAAGGAATCTCATAGTTGTTTATATCCCATTGCCTGAGACAAAATTTTACAGAACCTCATTTTCAAACAATGCCAGCAGCTTATTTGGAAGAAAAATATAGAGGCTTACCAAGTGCACTACATTTATGCATCTATAATAACTTACAGGTGGAAGATCTGACCCATTATTTACTATATTGCAAACTCTATCAGGAATCCAGAACTAGATTTATTATGCCCTTGTTTTAAAAATATATAGTTTTTGTCTGATGAAGACAAACAAGTTGCATTATTTGTAATGATGACATCACTGGGTTATGATCCCGGGCCGTCGACTTCCAGCCAGCAAGTCAAGCTCTTAACCACTTGCGCCACCATGCCACTTTAATGATGACAAAGACATCCTGACAAATATGTAGATGAAAATTTCTCAGTCATCCAGATGGAGTTAGTTGTCTGGAGGTTTAGTCACAACAATTGGATTTCTATTATTTTTGTCTCAGAAATGTTTCCTGCTCATCCAATCAGATTCTTCAGTCTCAGAAAAAAGTTAGTCATGGAACCCCATATATGTCTTCCTTGCCTAACTTGAATAGGCTCGATAGCCATCCCCCTATTGTACACCTAACAAGCCTATCCAGATTAGTTGCAGAAGACATATATGCGGTTTCCTGACCAACTTTTGCTGCTGATTTTTGTTTGTACTCACTCATGTAGTTAGATGCATCTAACTACAAGCTCCAACAATAGTTGGCCAGTATTGTTGGATTCCAGTTGCCCAAAAATCATTTTTCTATAATGGCAATGTCCTGGTGAAATTTTTCACTATGTTTGTCATTGACTGAACCTAGATTTTGGGAACAAAGTCCAAGAGTGAATGCAGAAAATGAATGTTCAATGTCATGTTGTACTTCATGGTCTTGTATGCTATAAGAAATTTGTCAACCAGCTGAATGTAGTTTGGTGCTCTGTAGTTGCCAAGAAAATTCTCAACAACATCCTTGAATGCTTTCCAGGTGACTTTCCCTGCCCCACTAACAGATCTTTGAACTACTTGTCTTTGATTAACACATCTGATTTGCAGACTAGCAAAAATGTCTTAATCTTGGCATCAGTTATTTTTGGAAACATCTGTCTCAAATAACAAAATCATTAACCTTACTTGTTCATTTTTTCACAAAATTTTTCCTCAGTCTGAGTTTTATATGAAGCAGAGGCAAAAATATCTTTGTCGGGTCAACAGGTGGTTCATGTGCCACATTTTTCTGTCCTGGAACCAAATTCTTTTGAAGAGGCCATTTCTTTTTAACATAATGCAACTCTCTTGCACCACTGCTCATTCACATATGTAACAACAGTACTTAACAGAAGGTTTTCATAAAACAGTATGTGATAAGTTAAATTACAGATTATTTTTGTGTTTAGCAGCCAAAAATGTATAAGATATATAGGAGAGAGAATATGGCGACGTTCCTGGCAGATGTGTCATTGTGAGCAGCATGTTTATTTTTGTGCTGAAAGGCTTTTGGTGGGTTGACTCAGTAGATCCTGGAGTTGATCAACCTCTTAGATAAAGAGAGACTCTGGGGAGTTACCTATTTTGCTCTTGGACAGCTGAGGGTGTCACCTGAATGAGGGAAAAGAGGCATTCTCTGAAGTCAGAGGTTTACAGCTAGAAGGCAGGGGAAAAATAAGTCCAGCCAATAACTTTTAATTAGCAAGGTTGTTTCTGGTCTTAGCTGCTTTTTCTTGGTTTAAAGCTGTCACTACTATTATTAGTATGGATTTTGAATAACTTACTTCTTATAAAAGTTTCAAAGTTTATTGGACGATAAACTTTGTTTCCCTGGATTTATTCACAATATTTATTTACAACAATCCAGAGTCTGATCTGGTATGGAGGTAGGCGGCACTTCTTTTGAACTCTTATTATGTAATTTTAGAATTAAACTTCGAACTTTTTTTTTTACTCTGTTGAAAGAGGGAAGAGGGAAGGATAATTTTTTTACTATGATCAACAACTTGTTTTTTGTGATTTTTAATTGCATCATTAAGAGGCCATTAACAATTTTCTTGTTTTGATAATCTGTGGAGCTGCATGTAGTGGATAGGAGGTAGCCCAGCAATGGCACCATGAGACTGAGAACTGAGAGAGGATTTAATTCTGTACTTACCTGCTTTTTTATATGCTGAATTGTATTAAGTGGAGTTGAATTAAGTGGAGTTATTATCTTCACCTTATTTTCTTTTCATCATTTTTAATATATACTATTATCAGAGACTTGTAATCAAATGCCTCCAAAAAAGAAGTTCCTAGAATGTCAGGAGATTTTGATAAAAGACAGGAAGGAGATACAAAAACTTAATGAAAATATAGATGCAAAAATAAATGTTGGTGCTCAAAACTGAATGGGAATATGATAGTGAAAATGAATGACTGGGCTCAGAAAATGGATTTAAGTATGGGAAGTTTAGAACTAAAATTGGAGGGGAAAACTGAAAAAATGAAACAAATTAGAAGCTTAAATCAAAAATTGAGCCAGCTTAATAAGGATGGGAAACAAGTGACAGATTAAATGCAAACTTTCATACAAGAGTTGAACAGACAGAACAAATACTGGAGAGGACTGCAGATAACCAGGCACTCCTTAAGATGAGATAAAAAAGGTTTTTCTCAGAATAAGAGGTTTGCCAGAACAAACAGACAGATATAAGGATTTGAATGAAATAATTGTGGATGATTTGGCAAAATTTTTAGATTGGGAACCTTCAAAGATGTTGAATGGAATTGAAAAAAATATAAAGTAAACTCTTCACTGGCTTTGAAAAAAAAACACCTGCCCAGGTATGTTATGATTCAATTTGTAAGGAGTTCTACAAAAGAACAAATATTACAGAAACACTTCCATGCAAAATTGTCAATTGAAGGAAAAGAATTGATTTTATTGAGAGAAATTCCAGTAAGAATTTTAAGGAAGAGGAAGGAATTTTTTTTCTGACAGATGTTCTAAAGAAAAATAATGTAATATTAAGGTGGGATAGATTAGAAGGAGTAATTCAGCAGAGATTCAGACTTAATTCAATAGAAAAGGCTGACAATTTTCTGGCTTGATTTACAGATGATTTGCAATTACCTATGAAGCAAATATTTAGGAGCAAAGACTGCTGTCCCAAGTTAGAATTGCCAGGAAAAGAACAAGAGGGACAGGCTGTGGAGATGGGAATTACAGTTTAAGTATGGAAGGAATTCAGGATCGTAAAAATGGCAAATAGTTGTGTAGCTTGGAATATTAATGGGGCCAATTCCCCTCAGAAAAGGAAAAAGGTTTTTCATTAATCAAAATGTGTGTTTGCAAGAAACTCAAATAACAAAATGTTAAAGATTTGGAAAATAAAAATTTGGGACAAGCTTTTGTATCTGCACATAAAAAAGATTAATGGAATGGTATTGTATAAAAGTCACATTTGCAACCTCAGTTATTTTCAGATGATCAAGGAAGATATGTGGTTGTTCAAACTGAATTTTAAGGGATGAAATCAATAGTTATAGGGATTTATGTCCCTTATCAAGAAAAGGCTAATTGTTTGGAATAATTATGGACTGTAATCTCAGAATTTTCATGTCAAAATTGGTATATGTTGGGAGACTGGAATGGTATATTTCCATAAATTGATAGGTCTTCCTATAATGATGAACCAGGGGAGATTACCAAAGTCCTTTTTTGATATGATGGAGAATCTGGAGTTGATTAACGTTTGGTGATATAAAAATGATTCGGTAAGAGATGAAGCTTTTTACTCTGAACAGCATAAATCTTTTTCAAGGATAGATATGATTTGGACTACAAAGAATTTATTAACAAATGTTGTTGAAATGGATATTCAATCTGAAACCTCAGATCATAATCCTGTAGTCTTGGTTTGTAAACTCAGATCAAGACTGTCAAGCTGGTGATGATTTTGCAGAAAGAGCAAGTCATAAAGGACTGTAAAAATGTTTTAAAATAATTTTTTGATAATAATCTGCATAAGGGGTTGGATTTAAACAAAATAAACATCACAAGCAAAGCGGTGATGAGAGGTTATCTAATATAGCATAATGCAGGTAAAATAAGAAAGCAAAAGATAAAATACAAAATGTATTGAACTTTAAGAAAAAGAATTACATAAATCACTATTGAATATAGACTTGCTGAATCAGATAAAAATATTACAATAACAATAAGATCTCTATGTTGACAGTCAATGAAATTGAAATATACAAAACAGAAATATTTTGAAAATGTAATAAACAAGGAGGATTTTAACCTTACAAGTTGAGAAGCAATTTGAAAAGAAATATATTATCAAAATTCATGAAGGAAAATCTATACTAATCGAAAGTAAAAAATTGCAAATTGCATTTTAGGATTATTATTCAAATCTTTATTTAAAAAACAATGTTTCAGAAGAAGAGAAAGAGACCTCTTTAAAAAATCAAAATTTGCCTCAATTGAATTATGAACAACAGATGATTTTGAATAGTCCAGTAATTACTTTCAAAATTGTAGAAGCTACCAAGAAAGCTAGAGCACCAGGTCTTAGATGGATTGTCTCACTTATATTATAAATGTTTTGAAGATCAAATACTATTACTGATGAAAGACTTGACACTTATGCAGAGTGCACCTATGCTGGATTCATGGAAATAAGTCAATATTGCTGTCTTGCCTAAGGAGGGGCAAGTTCTGACTTTATTAAAGAATTATAGGCCAATTTCACTCTCGAATGATGATCATAAAATTTTTACTTCATTTGTGGCTGACAGACTCAAGAAACTGAATGCATGAAGACCAATGTGTTTAAAAGACAATTGAGAGAAAATATGAGAGTTGTTTTAGATGTTATAGAATAATATCAAAAGCATGCAGACAAGCAAGCAGCTTTAATCTTTTTGGCTACTGAAAAAGCTTTTGACAATTTGAACTGGGATTTTATGGTTAAAGTCGTGCATAATATGGATTTTGGAAATAACTTTCTACAAAGTTTGAGATTGATTTATGTATCACAGAAGGCATGGATTATTGTAAATGCTGATCTCTCTAAACATTGTGAGATTCAGAAAGGAACACATCAAGGAAGTCCTCTATTACTGTTGTTGTTTATTTTAGTTTCTTAGAGAAATTAGATACAAGAGAAAGATAAAAGGTCTTCAACTGAGGAATCAAAATTTTAACGTCTTTGCAAATGTCTTTGCAAATGACATGGTATTACTGTTGCAAGATCCCATAAATAATATTGATTATGTTATGGGAAAATTGAACAAATTTGGTAAATTGACTGGCTCGAAAATAAAGAAGCAGAAGACAAATATGTTGGTCCAAAATATGACAGTATATGATCAGGAAGTTTTAATTAATAAAACTATTTTTTCAATTGAAAGATTAAGTATTTGGGAGTTTGGTTGACTAATATGAATTGTAAGCTGTTTCAAAATAATTATATTAAAGTTTGGCAGATGATTAAGAATAATTTAGACAAATGTTGGACTAAGCTGCAGTTATCTTTGATGGGTAGAATTTCTGTTATAAAATGAATGCTTTATCTAGAATGTTATTTTTTTCAGATGATACTGATTTTGGATAAGATCTTATGTTTAAACAATGGGAAATAGATATCTCCAAATTTATATGGCAAGGCAAGAAACTAAGAATGATATTTAAATTGTTACAAGATGTAAAAGAAAGATGTAATTTAGGATTACCAGATTTTGGATTGTATTATGATGCTTGTTGCTTTACTTGGTTGAAAAAATGGATTACTTTAAATAATACAAGACTTTTGGAGTTGGGTCATAAATTGGGGTTTGGGTGGCATGCTTATTTATGGTATGAAAAAATTAAAATTAATCCAGTGTTTAAATATCATTTTACCAGGGTTTGGAATAAACACAGAGGGATTTTGTTCCTGAATATTCCATTATGGCTCTCTCCACATGAAGCTTTCTATAGGAGGAAGATGAGAAAAAACAAAATTGAAATGGATGATAGATATATTATCTTTTGTGGATAGAAAACCTGAATTAAAATCAAGAGAGGAAATTGTAAGCAATGGTTTCATATATCATTGGTTTACTTATAATTAAATTTTTGAAATGTTTAAGATGGATAAAAAAGCTATACTTTTGCTCATAAAAGGACAGAATTGGAATTGACTCTATATATGAGAAATAATCACTTAACAGCAAAAAGTATAAGCTGTTATTGAAAGTTAAATTAGGAGATGAATATGTTAAAGAGTGAAATGAATAAATGAATATATTAAAGAGTGAAATATATTAAAGTGAAATGGGCTAAAAACATTGGCTATTCTATTACATTGGATTAGTGAGAGCATGTAAGGACCAATGATATAAAATTTACTTTGAATTATGATCTTAGAGAGAACTTTATAAAATGATGTATAGATGTATTTAACCCCTGAACTAAAATGATCTAAATTATCTAAAATGCACAACATCTAATAGATGTAGAAATGTGATCAATCTCCAGGTATGTTTTATCATATGTGGTGGACTTGTAAGGAGGCCAAAAGATATTGGTCAAATTTAATTGATGTCATACAAAAGATTCTTAAGTCTAAATTACTAATGAAATCAGAAGTTTTTCTTCTAGGGATACTGGATCTACACTTCAAAAATCAATATGGAGAGCTTTTTTTAATATATGATATCTGCAGTGAGATTGGTTTATGCCAGAATTTGGAAAGAGGAAGAAGTTTCTACTTCTACTGGCTATTAAAACTGATTGAATTGGCAGAGATGGAAAAATTCACACCCCTCCTGAGGACCAACAATTTAAAGCAGTTTTGGACTGTTTGGAAGCAGTCATTTTGCTGGATAAATACAATATAGGGGCTTATGTAGAAGGATTAGTAAAATAAAGTTAATGTTAGAGTTGCTAATATAAGAAGAAATATTGTATTGTGGTTAGGATGAAGTATTAAGATTGAAAGGATTAGGGTTGTAAATTGAAGGATGGCATAGGAGAAAGTATGGTAGAAAATTATAATCTAATATAAATAATAATGGAATAAACTAGTTTTAATTTCCTTTTGTTTATCTTAGATTAAGTATATTATATTAATTATATCTTTCTTAAGATTAAAATGCATGAGGGGAACGTTACTTTTTTTAGATTGGAGAAGAGAGGTTCTTGCAGAATAAAGTTGAGAATATTGCATTCGTGATGTTATATATTGATTTGTACTTAGTTTATATATGTGCTTTGTTTCATTTTGTCTTTTTATGTATTTTATGTATATATATTATGTAGTTTTTTCTTTTTGTATGTTTTTAGTTTTCGTTTTTTGTATTTTACGTAGTAGAAAAAATAATAATTATTAAAAAATCTATATATCCAAAAGTGTCCAGAAAGGAAAATATTTCTTGTTCCTGTATGTGCATATGTGTATATCAAACAGCCATTGTGATATTTCTGATACCGCTATGGACATCCAGCAGTCCTTTATCCTAATAAAACAGATCATGATCCCAGAAATCAGAAATGTTGACGTCACTTCTGTACTTGCTCCTCTTCCATACATCAAAATACTGGTTGTGAATATCACCTGAGCCCTAGCTTTTCAAATGCCTTCTTAGAGCTTCAGAGTCTAAACTGATAACAGTTGTTGCTACTTGGTGGTATCATTATTTCCCATGTGGATGTATAGAAAATACAGTAATCTGTTGGCTACTTGCAACTGTTGCTTTATCAATCCTGGATCCATTTTCTTTAGAAAGTGCATATTTAATGGGCCAAGCGATCTGATCAGCACATATTCATTTCCATTTCTAGCACTAGGAATTGCTAAGTATGGCAATTTTTCTCTTATTCTCCTATAAAGAGCAGCAGCGTCCTTGTTTCAGGGCTATAGACTCCTACAATTGGTTGAAAAGGGCATCTTATTCTTTTTTAAAAATTCAGAATCTGGCTTCTTTAATTGGAGTGGAAATCTGTTTCTGATTTCTAGGCTATAGAAATCCTTCTGAATATCTTGTCTCTTGAGTTTGCTCCTTTGCTTTTTCCTATTCCTTCAATTTCAGTTTTTGTTTTTCCTATTCCTTCTATTTCAGTGTCAGTTTTTGTTTTAGTGCCCTCTGTTTAGTCACTGCACTGATTTTTCCCCTTAAAGCTCTAAATTTGTTCTTGCTTAAATATATGCAATATTATTTTGCATAAATATTTATTTCAGTTTATATGGTTCCATATTGCAACATTGTGATTCTGGATGGTGAACAGCTATTAAAAACAAAAAGTTACAATAACTTCAGAGTAAATACTTAATTAGCAGCCAAAAGCTGTAAAAATCTTCACATCTGTTTATATAACTACCCCATGAGCTTTGCCACACATACTGACCTGCATGTCCATTGGCATAATCAGGTCTTCAAAGCCATACAAAAGACCACCAAGGTTTAGGCTAACCTAAATCTCCTGAGAAGAGAGAGTGATATTACAAAAGTGATGTTTGGATCCATGATAAAAAAGGAACTCTTCCTGAGTCCTGTCAGTTGACACTCTTTAATAGATGAGACCCATAGAATGCCTCTCCTGCCAGATCTGTTTGGATGGGTTACTTTACCCAGACCTGTGCCATGAAATATACTGCAAGCACAACTAATATTCCATATTACAGTCATAGCCATTCATTCTTCTGATTAATAGGTTGGTACCACCCATAGAAAGGTTAAAGTTATTTTATTGTAAGCTGCCCTGAGTTGCTGATAGTGAGATGGGCAATTTATAAATTTGATAGATAAATAAGAAAGCTAAGTATACACTGTTCACTTCAAGGAAGAACAGTGAAGATTTTATTTCACTGAATTCTTCTGTATTTTAGTTCCCTTGTTCATTTGCAATGACCTTGTTCTCTAGAAACTGGCTGCCTTATGTTTTATTTATCAAATTTATATGATGCTGAATGCAAAAACGACTTTTGGTACTTACAATGCAAAGAACATGTTGACACAATAAATAGTAAAATTAAAAATTAATTTAAAATAATTTAAAAAGTAATTAAAAATTAACTAGACAAAAAGGAGAGAAGCAAGATATATGTGAGGAGAGATGCAAATAGCTTAATCTGCTAGCCACCTCCATGATGAAACACCCCCATCAGGCCACCAAGCCAGCTGGCAGAGCCAGTCTTCAGGCCATTTTGGAAGGCTTAATGGGTAGGTGTGGACTTCACCTTGTGGGGCATGATGTTTCACAGGGCAAGAACCACAGCAGAAAAGCTCTTCTCCTGGACTCCTCCACTCAAATTCTTTGAATGACGGGGTCTGTAGCATGCCTTCTCTGCCAGCCCTAATGGAGTGGGCTGTCCCCATTGGAGTGAGATGGTTCCTTAGTATCTGGACCCATGCCATGAAGAGCTGTAAAGGCAAGAACCAACACCTTGAATTGCACCTGAAAGCAAACCAAGAGCCAGTGCAGCTCACAGAGCAATAGATTCATATGGCCATTCAGGGGTCCTCAAAAACTGTCCACACAGTTGCACTCTACATCAGCTGTAGCTTCCAAATGCTCTTCAAGGGTAGCCTAATGTACAGTGCATTGCAATAGTCTATAGATGAGATGGCTAGGGCATGAGCGACTGAGTTCAGGGACTCCCAGTCCTGGAAAGAACACAACTGACACACAATGCAAAGTTGCACAAGTCTGTCCTAGCTGTGACTGCCACCTGGAGAACCTCCAAATTGCACACTGCATCTGAGTGGGGCTCTGCTATCCCATCTGGATCCTGAAGGACCATTTGGTCCTGCCAGGGTTCAATTGAAGCCTGTTCTCCCACATCCAAACCCTCACAGTCTCCAGGCACAGAGAGAGCAGGGGCAGCATCACTTGGATCTCCAGGGATGGAGATGTAGATTTGAGTATCATAAGCATACTGATGATACCTCATCCCATGGTGATGGATGATCTTACCCAGCAGCTCCATATAGATCTTAAAAAGGAATGGAGAAAGTACTGAACCCTGTAGCACACTATAAAGGAGCAGCTGTGGACTGGACCTCTTACTCCCTGTCAACATCCATTGGGACCAGCCTTGGAGAAAGAAGCCAAAGTAGTGCACGTCTGTGCTACTGAGCCCCAGCTCCTGCAGGTACTGAAAGTCACTAAGAGGGTGAAGAAAGCAAGGATGGAAGCACTACCTCCATCCCACTCTCACCAGAGATCATCAACAAATATGACCAGTGCTATCTCTGTACCATAACCAGGCCTGAATCAGACTTCATAAACCTGAATGGGGTACAGATAATCTCTGAAGCTGCCATTCAATCACATTTTCTACCACTTTCTCTAGAAAGCATAGGTGGGAAACTGGACAAAAATTGTCAAGGCAAATAGAGTCCAGTGATTTTTTTTAAGGAGGGGGTGGGCCAGGGCCTCTTTAAATGGTTTTAGAAATGTCCTGTTTTGTAGTTAGGATTTTATCACTGCCTGGACCTACCTGGGTGGTTATTTTTTCACTAACCAGGAGGGAGAAAGATTTAATTGACAGATGGTTGCATTCACAGTGCCCAGGACCCTGTCCATTTAATCAGGCCCAACAGAATTGAAATATTCCCAGAAAACCAGGGAAGATCTCTCCCCAGGCATCTCAAAAGGATCTGCATGATGCATGTGTTCCCATTGGGACCAAATCTGAGTGACTTTGTCCATCAGATGTTCTGCAGATTCCTCTGAACAGCCTTGAAGATGATCATCCAATTACATCCTAGGAGGGAATGTATCATCCTAGGAGAGAACACTGGGTGTTCTCCTAAACAAGACTGCTGGGTAACATTCTGTGGGCACAATAAGAGTAGCGAAATAATGATGTTTCCCTGCTCTTATCACCATAAGGTAGAACTTAATAGCAGCTCTAACTTGTGTCTGGTCAGACTCATCCCTTGTTTTTCACCAGTGGCATTCCAGGCATCTCTTTACCCTTTTCAAAACTTGCAACTGCTCTGTGACCATGGAGAATGTCTAGTGCAGTGGGTTGAGAGAGGCTGTACAGGCACAATCCTGTCCAAAGCTCTTGCTGCCCTTTGATTCCAGGATGTTTGAAGTTCTGAACCAGAACTTCAGCAGGACCATGAAGCAATGCCCTTGGGACATCCCCCAGCTTCTTCTGGAACCCATTTGGGTCCTTCAGTCACTAGTGCTCAAATAGGTCCAGCCCTGCAAAGGGGGGCAACATATGAGAATCTCAAAAACATCAGAGTATAATTTGACCATGACAAGGAGTATAATGAAAGCTCCCCTCAAGGTCATGTTGCCACTGCTTAACAAGAAAATCATATCCAGTGTATGACCACATTCCTGAGTTGGGCCTTGGATGATATGGAATAGGTCCATGGCTTCCATGGAGGCTATGAGCTCCTGAGCTGCCTCTGAAACCAAATCCAGGGATGGCAGAATAAACTCCCCCAGGACCATAAACTTGGGAAACTCCAGCACCCATTCTTTGATGGCTTCCAGCAGCTCAGGCAGGGAAGATGCTGTGCAGCAAGGAGGCTTGTTCAGTAGGAACAATCCCAACTGATCCTGTAAGCTGAGTTTCAGGAACAAGGTCTCACAACTGGATACTTGTGGAGCAAGATCCCTGCCCTGGGGTCTCATCTGGTGCCAAACCCTAACACAGCTGGACACATCTCTGAAAGGGGAACACCCCATCTGGAGTCACCCATGTCTCAGCAATGCATGCCAGGTCAGCTTGCTTTTCCTCAATGATGTCATAGATGAGGGGAGCCTTATTATTGACTGACCTGGCATTCATCAATAGCAACCGAACCACAGGCCCATCAAGGGTATGCTGTCCAGGGGCTGGGCATGACCCCAGCCAGAATACACCACTGATACTAAACATTGAGGACGTCTTCCTCTGTTACGGCCTGCCCTCTGGCTCTCATAGCACTATGTCAGTCACCACCTGTATATGTTGCCCCACCCAGAAACCTCCAAGGGAATGCTCCCCCTCCCACAATTATATATTCCTTCTACAATATTTAAAACAACTTCTGATTGCTCAAAAGGAAGCATTTATTCATTCTTTCACAATCAAGATGCAATTCTTTAAATCACAGAAAGCTACTGAGGGTTCTTTGAAATCTCTTTCTGATTGTATTGTAAATCCCTTTTTGTAGTGACATTGGTGTGGGAGGATGGTGTCAAATCCTGAAAGATCACATTCACAGTATCAGGACTGAGCCCACACTTTTGAATATGGATGTGCTGATGAATGTATAAAATGGGTGAAGTTTCAGTTACAATACCCTAATTGACATCTTCCCTGCTTAGACATGCCCAACCCCATCCTGCAGACCCTACTGCTTTCTTAGCAGGATGAAGAATTCCAATGATGTTGACGGGGACAATCACATTCTCACTTAATCTTGAAGTGGAAGTATTTTAAGTTACATCATCTTTTTTGCAGATACAGTACCAGTCTTGGAAAAACAGATACTTATTTACACATTTGGATGCTGCTTCTCATTGTTATGTCTCCAGACTTCATGATTCTCCCTTTTTTCTGAAGGAGACAGGGCAAGAATATTCCTATGCTAATACAATTCCCATCTTTCCAATATAGCATTGTGCACTAATTTGCATAGGAATATGATATTAATACTAAATAGAACTATAAGATCTGGACTATGAAGATCCACATGGCTATCAGATTGGAATAAAAACATACTGGAATCTCTAACTGCTTCCTAACATCCAATAATTGTCTAAATTTTAGAAGCCTAGACAGTAATCATGTAATATACTGCTCGTATAATATACTACTTCATGTAATAAGGAATGAGTGTTATAATTTTCTCCTACTTTCACTGGCATAGAAACTCTGTAAATATTACCCTATTCTGTTATTTAAAAGCTATGTAACAGAGAGCACGTATCCACTCCACCTGTGCGATTACTGAAAACTTCATGTTGTTCTTTATTTTAACTGAAGAAGTCTGCTTGTGTGTTATATAGCCTCTTTCTAATCATGTTTTTTATGTTAGTGTATTTTATACTTTCATTGCCCATGTGTAGTGTGGTAGGTATGAAATACAAAAGCAAATATGATTATAAGGATGAGAATGTGGCAGGTTGACAATACAGTGATAATCCTGCCAATGATTATTTACTTTAAATAAAAATCATTTTTAAAACATTTCATTCCATTCAAGGAAATCCATGAACTTTCTATGTAAAGTCTTTTCATACAGAATGCAGAATCTGGAATTCTACTGAAAATTAGATTTTATTTAACAGTTTTGACAATCTTATTCCTACCATACAGAATAATTATGAGTATTGAGACTCATTATTGTTCAGTATTCTGCAGCTGCTCGATATTGAAAGTAATAACACATTGCTTATCATCAGTCCTTAGATATTTCAGGGTGCAGCAGGAACAGGTGTCCTAGTGGTTCAGCTCAGCGTTATAACTGACAGGTTATGCTAGAAACTAAGAAGAACCTGTAAGCAATCACAGCATGAGTGTTAGCCAAACTGGCTAAATTATTCATTTGTGAATGAATTAATAGATAAATTTAGCTCCTCTTCTCTGACTAAAGTGTATAAAGTTCTTCCTTCCTTAGAATGGATTTGTGTTCTAATGTTTTACTTTGTGCTTTGGATGTTTTGAATATGTTTTTATGTAGCTAATATGAACTGTAATTGCTTTCCAATTGGAGCATCTTCAGGTCATGTTAATTTGGTGGGGGTTTTCTCCTGCGTCTTATAAATTTATCCATTTTTCAAGTTAAACTTCACTCTGTTTTATGTTATCATAAAACAGTGTCATAAAATATATTCTGATCTTCAGTCTCTACCTGTCTCTGTTAGTTTCCTTATTTATTTAATTTATATGGCCAAGCATCTTAAAATTTGTGGGTGAACCAGTTGTTGTTGGTAAAACAATCTGCTTTGCTTTCTGGCTTTATTGCCATCCCTCTTTGGCATAATGAAAGTTCCACCCAGGGGGCCACAATCCATATGAGTGGTCTGATTTTATGGTGCAATTCTGCAGCACCGAGACTCTGGATCCCTCAAGGGCCCCTTTCTCCAACATGTCATTTGGTCATCTTGCACATTAAAAAGTAATGTGAAATGAAGACTAAAGTTTTTTGAATCAACTACTGTACGTCAAGTGGCTCTGTAAAAGAACAATATTGTTCCTCTCTTGGAGAAAATAAGAGATAATTATTGACTGATTGCAAGAAGTGTGGTTATATTAGTTCCATTAGTTTAATGCTATTCTTTTGATTCTTCCTCCTCCACTAGCTGCCCATAAGTGTGGGATACTGAAAAGTTTTGGGATATCTGCCAATTTGGGTTCAGGATCAGCATTATTGTTCTTAGCACAAAACAACAGCATAGAGCAATGGCTATAGATTCTGGAAATTTGTCCTTCCACTGTGAAGTGAAGGGTTCTGGCTTTGCTCACTATGTGCTGAGGGCCACAGTCTTTGTTAAAGAAGCTGATGTATGCTTTGTGCACCATCACAACATAGCCTTTGCACAGTATCACAACATAGCCTTGCACCAACCTATCTCATGGCATTGTTCAGAAGATAAAACACTTATCAGAGGTTCTTAGATAAAATATAAGTGATAAATGATAATTAAAAAATAAAACTTAATCACATTTAACCACATTTGCAAATAATAGTCTGTATTATTATTCTGTAAGTAAAGTGTTTTGTGCCAAGTGAGGAGGGGACTATCCTCAAGCTTTGCATATTAGTAACCGTCTATTTCACAGCTTTTGATGGCAGATGACTATTCTCTCCTCCATCTGCCTGATGGATCTTGAAAGAAATGGTTTTCAATTTTGAACAGCAAGTAAGAAAACATAATTCTTATAGTTTTCAATATGTTCCAAAGCTATGCTTTCATAATTAAAGAAATTTATGTTCTTTAAATAGTATTTTCTTCTTGTTTAAACATTTAAACGTTTAACATAACACTTTACAGTTACGTATTTGCTGTTAAACATACAGTATATTGAAAAACATTCTAAAATCAAAGATCTACATTTCACATTGTTCAAGATGTTTTAGAATCTAAGATGGAATGCATCCAAATTGAGCTTCTTCTCTTCTTATCTGTGGTGCTTTCTCACTAAGCCATAAAGAACAATATTTAAAACATCTTGCATAAAATATAATTTTACAAGAAAATATGTTAAAAAACTGTAGTTATTTTATTCCAGTCATCTTTCAGTTTTCACTTCATGCAGTCACATGGGGAATTTCAATGAAAGATACATTGAAAGAGTGGCGGGGGAGAAGTCTACTTTAGCCATGGTGAACTACTGTATCCCTGGTTCGATCAGAGATATTTTGTTTTGTTTTGCTCCAGGTGGACAAGCAGAGGGACACATGGAATTGAAAAAAAGTGCTAGGTTCCCAAATTCCTTTAGTGGTTGAAAATATGATAAACCCAATTGTTAAATAATTAATAAGGACATTCCTACAGCAGGTTGTTGAATTAGATAACAAGGAAAGGGGGATGTCTCAGTTATGAGACCAAATTGTTAATCAGTTACCCAGCAAGAGAGAAGTGAAAACAACAGGGATGGACTTTTAGCTCATTATATTGTATGGATTTGGAAAGAGATGCAGAAATTTGAATCTGTTATTTTATTATAGTGAATATCTTGTATTTGATATATAGCATCACTGGAATTATTTTGCAATATAATTTTTAGCTTTTCTACAATATGTCTACTTATCAGAAGTAGTCTACACCACTGCAACTAAAATTTTCTTTCAATTTCTTGCAGGAAATTTAAGGAATCTTCAAGGGGGAATAAAGGGACTAAGGTACAAAGGAAAGGATAATCCCTGTAAGGAAGAAGGCAGAAAAGAGATTGCAAGATTGATGTCTGACAGTAGTCTAGACAGGAAGCAAGGCCAGATGGATTAATTCTAATTTATTACAAGGTTACCTTAACAGAATCTTGCAGGTTTGAAAGTAATTTTTCCCACTTTTCTTTTACAACCCAAGCAATTCTGAGACATTTGTCACATCCCATTAATTCTGCCATCCCATTAATTGTCCAACCTTTCTCATGGCTGTGGCTCTTCCCCATCTCCCAAAGTGATTCCCACCTATCATTGCAAACTGTTAATCCCTGTGGGAACACTAGGTAATGAAAAAACAGCTAGATATCGACCACCCTGGTGACCCAAATCTGGAAAGAAAGCTCGAGATGCTAGGGATCAACTGCTGATCCTCTTCAGCCTTCCAATATATCAAAACAGAAAGAAGATATAAGTATTGTTAATTGTAGAGGTTTTATTTTTTGGACCATAATCAGAATAACCAAGTTGATGTATTCCTGACCTGGGACAGGCTGAACTTCACAAGAACTGATAAAAAAAATGGTTGAAGCATTGTAACATTTATCAAGAGGCTTTAAACTTTGACACTTGAAATGAAAATCTTGAAGTAAAAACCTCAGATAAAGATTTGTGTGTGATAGAGATGATTAGGAGAGCTGTTATAAGATAACCAGTGAAAAATAAACAATAACATTGGCCCATACGTTTCATGAGCCCTTTTGTAAACTTTAATATCCTAAAATAGAACATGGGAAATAAGCAGGATTAACTTGAAATTTTCGTACAGGAAGGCAAATAAATTTATTTTATTTATTTATTTTACACATTTCTATGCCGCCAATTTCCAAAGACACTTGGCGGCTTACATAAATTAGTTATTTATACAATTGTGTAAACTAACCTCACCCCCCCAGCTGGCCGGCGATGTTGCATCCGGGCATCTCTGCTGTTCCTGCTCCGCCCCCGGCAGGAGGGTGGGCCGCCTTCGATTCACCACTCAACTCCTTGTCACTCGCCCTCTCGCCACTCACCTCACCCGTTCCCACCAAAGCCGGCCAGTTCCCACCGCCGAAGTGATACCCGATTTATCTACTTGCCAGTTTTTACGTGCTTTTGAACTGCCGGGTGGGCAGAAGCTGAGGCTATGAGTTCATGAGGAGCTGCAAATCCAACCTGCCAGCATGCTGGCCATTTCTGGTCAACATAACTGGCGGCAGTAATCCGCTGCGCCACCACACCTCTATAAATGCCGCTAGAACTAATTCTGAGCATTTATTTAATTGGTTAGTTTAAATAAATAATCCTTCCTTTGCAAAGCAGCCAATGAACTGCTGAGCTCAGGAAGCATGAAGATGAAAGGGCCGTACCCCAGGATTTAGGTTTCTTTTGAATTGGAGCAGGGAAATCCACATAAATGTTGCCTTAAAAGTGATCAAAGGATTGATAAAAGGTGTTGTTGTCTGTTTCCATCCTTCAGAAATGGTTGCCAGCCAGTTCTCACAGTGGAGGGTAATCTGCAATTAGACAGGAAAGTGGAACATTGGGAGAAAGTGACCATATTTTAATGCTACAATTCTTGGTTCCAATAAAAATTAAATCTGAGTGTAGTCAAAATACATATTGAACTAAAAAGTAGATTTTAATAGAGTAATGACCATAAAACCATCACTATGAAGAATAGGAATACAAGAGGCATTGGAATTCCTAAAAGGGAAAATAGTAAAAGCAGAATTAAAAATAACTGCAATGAGAAAAAAAAGAGGAAGATAGTGAAAGAAGTTATTATTGCCCCTTAAAATTAGTGAGGTTATGAAAACAGGAAAGGACAAATATGGAAAAGTGGAAAGATGGGCAGGTTGCTTGGTAAAATTGTTAATCTCAAGAAAAATCTTAGCTGTTTTTAAAAGAGACTAAGAATCTGCTTCATGAGTTGTGCTGCCTCATCGTGGCAGGAATGGTGATGGTGGTCCTAAGAACTCTGAGAGTGTATGCCAAGAAAAAAAAAATAGTTTCCCCAATCTGGTGGATTTGATATCTCAATAGATTGGGAGTTAGGGTTGTTAAGTCCAGTCCCTCTAGAGCAGTGTTTCTCAGTCTTGGCAATTTGGAACTTTTCTTCCACCAAGGAAATTTTCCTCCCCAGGAGACTGCTGAGGTAGGAGGAGGAGAAAGGGAAGAAAAGGATTGAAGAATGGAGGAGAAGCAGAGCAGAGAATGGTGGAGCGGCAGCAACACAACGCAAGAGTGTCCACTATGTCTGCTACTTTTCCTCCCAAGGCAGCTGCTAAGGAACTTTTCTTTCCACCAAGGAACTCTTTCTTCCAAGGAGGCTGTTAAGGTAAGAGAAACTTTGCAAAGGTTTGCACATCACCTTTTTCCTTTTGTTACTCGAAGGGACCCAAAAGCTACAGTATTGAAAAAATTGTTTCAATATTGAAAAAAACTTTCTTGAACTACTGGGAGCATTTGCAAGAAGAATAACACAGCCATAGAAAAATACACTAACACCATAGTGATTTGTCAACTGTGTGCCATGTGTGTATTCATGCCCATAGAAGAATTATACTAGCACCAAATGCAAACTAATGGATTACTGGAAGAAAAAATAAAGAACCTAAAGGCAAATCTTGCTAACCCGAGACTCAACTAAGAAAATGAGGAATTCCTAGTAAATGCAGATGTTTGTATCCATACTGAATACAATAAGGAACAAACAACTATCAGAAAAAATGAACCCACAAAAGTAAACCAATGGCAATATGTAATTCAGAGGGCAAAAAAATCAAGAAGACTGTCCCTGCTGTTCAGTCCAGTCCAAAAACATGCAGACGTTTGACAAGGAACTTCATCAGGTGTTTCAGTGACAGGAAAAGAGCTCAGAATCCACAAAGGAAAAAAAGATCTGTGTTGATGATACGTCTGTGAAGACTCTCACTCGTCCAGGGTAATTACATCGCAACAAAAGTTTAAAAAGCAGGCATCTGGATTGGATTTTTCAAGTAGAAGACGTTTCACCTTTTAT
>JANHZU010003208.1:45760-57229 GCA_032468055.1 Acrochordus granulatus
GCACACATCCTTGAGGACACACATCCTTGAGGACAGGTGCTGATTGTCTAAGTACCAGATGTAATTTTCCCTAGCTTTACTTGTTGCTTCCTATCTGTCAGAAAGCTGGTTATCCATTTACAGATATGGGCAGGTATTGGAAGCAGGGTCAGTTTGTAGTAAAGGATCTCTGGGATGATGGTGTTAAAATGCTGAGCTGTTGTCCACACAAAGGACCCATGCAGAGGATGGGTCTCAACTCTCACAGCCATGAATCACCTGCTAACCTGTTTCCTTGATAGGCAAACTGCAGAGGTTCTAGCAGCAGATCTGTGATGGATTTCAGATGGATCAGCAACAGTTTTTCAAAAATCTTCATGACTACTGATGTTAATGCAAATAAATAAATAAAGCAAGCAAGCAGCATCATTTAGCCTTCTGATGGAGGCTTTCTTAGGAATGGGGATGATGGTAGAATGTTTAAAGCATGAAGGGACATAGTAATTTAACTCACATATAGCTTCCCACTGACATGCAATCACTCTTGTTTAAAAAATTAGCAACACTGTTATATTCAATTAGCTACGTAGCCAAATTTAGTCACTGTATATCTAAAATTACAAGCAAAATCTTTTTAATAGTCATAGTGTTGATCAGAAAAAAAGGGAAGCAATATAAAACAAGCCCCAGCCCTGCAAAGCCAACAAAAAGATATCATTTCTGATAATATTAAAAGTTGTTGAGAGTTCAAGTGAATTAGAAAGATTAAATTTCCCCAATCCAGTTCCAGTGTACATCAACCACTAAGATCAAAACAATATCATTCTTTTACTAGGACCTAATAGAAATGATTATGAATGATCAGCAATTTCTAGTTGTATTTGGAGATGTGAGGCCATTCCCTTCTCAAGCATATTGTGTGAGATCAGTCAACAATTTTCCAGCACTTCCAGACAAAAAGGAATTTTTTAAAATAATAATCTTACTATTGCAGTGCCTCCTTTAAGCAAAAAGGGACATAGCCATTTTCAAGGAAGAATGAATAAATATCTTAACAAGTGCGGTCAGTCCTCACCTAGCCAATTTAATGGCTAGGAGGGACAAAGGTCCTTTTCTCACCAGATATGCTGTTCATATTCACAAGCAGAACAAAAATTAAGATAAAGGATACATTCTTATCATAGTTGAGTTATATGCATACCCTGCCCCTGTATTAGAGTGCAGATCAAGATGGATCCAAACAAAATTATTCACTGTGAATACTTATCATGGATCATCAACTCTTCAGATTCAAAAAGATGCCGTATTTACCAGATGCTGTTCTGGTAAATACGGCACAAAGAAGTACCCTCTATTCTGTGGGGATGCATACCCCACGAAATCATCTGGGATTAATTTGAGTCTACAAAAACAAAATATAGTGCCTGGACAATTTCCATGTTCTACATATTGATGAAGACTTTGATAATATTATTAAGAGATAGCAAAATTTTCCGAGTACATTCAGAAAACCACTGCATCTACAATGGCTTCTCTCTACTCTCTCTGATTTCTATTCAGATAGAAAACCAATTTATATTTCAAGTATATACTAATTAAGATAGGTCCATGGTTACCATAGTGAACATGAACTTCTGATCTACTCTTAGTTGAAGAATGGAGCTGTATAATTTCCCAGGATAAGAAGTCCATCCACTGAAATCATTCCAGCCAGTTCTGAAAGGAATATTCTTAAGCAGTGGTGTTGATGATACGCATAGACTTTTTCTATTGTTCTAGCCATAGGGTTGCACCAGAATGCACACAGAATTGGCTGATGATAGAACCCATAGATAATCTAATGAAGTTCTTAAAGACTGTCACCGTTCTATCTTCCTGACCTTCAAAGCTAATTTACATCACCAAAGTGTATGCTTATGGATACTTTGGATCAAAAGCAGATAAGGTCCTTTGGAGGGGGTGTAGGAGGCCAATTTGAAACTCTTTGTCTCAAATGCATTACGTCTATAAAATACATCTTTAAGAATAGGCTAAGAAATGAAGTATGAGCCCTTTATTCCTCTAATCATATTTTCTGCTTCTGAGCCAAAACACTATGCATCCCTGCCAAAGAGCTAAAAGAGGAACCTTGCCCCAGGTTCCCATCTCTTCAACATAACTTAGAACATAGTGCAAAACATGTGTGAGTTTTGAGACTGGAATCTATGCTGTTTGTATAGTATTTTCCTACCATTTTTTAAAATGTTAGGATTATTAAAGGAGGGTAAATTAGTAATACTTGTAAATATAAAGTATTAAAAAGTCAAAATAATTCAAATGGAATCTGAATTAGTGCTTTTTCTTACAAAATAATTTAAGTCAGCTTTGGATCAAAAGACTGGCCACTCATTTCCTTAAATATTATGCATTCTGCATGCATTTGACCATAAAAAGATATACATGTTTATCATATATCTTAGCCATTAGATATACATTTATCATATATCTTAGCCACTAATATCTGTTGATAAAACGAGGTCTGTGCAGAAAAAGAATGCACCTATTCATGGAATTGTAGTGAATGAACAGGGCTATTTTTGTATGTATTTCTGAAATCTGGATGAGCAACTATGGGATACAATTGCCTTTCAGATCCTATCGCAGCTGAGATGAAAAGACCAGTGAAGACAGAAAGCTCCAATTGTGCATAATGAAAAGTACTGCCTAGGAGTTAACTAGTTGTAAGTGCCTATAAATGGGCCTCACTGAAAGAATGAGTAGCTGATGTATTGACTATCCTGCTTCCTAGTATTAGTCTTTCACAAATCCATGGATCTCATTTAGGTTCCTGGGTAATTTTAATTTCCATGCCCTGGCAGGGGATTCCACTGTAGGCTTGAATTTATGACCACAAATAGTTGGGCAAAGCCCAAGAAAAGCATCTTGTTGTTTTGTTATCTGGGTTTTGTATGATCCTGAAAAATTGATAAACTATTCTGTAATTTGAATTCTACCAGCTGTGGGTTAGATCCATGCCATTTGCGGTTTATGGGATGAGCAGCTGTTCTGGGAGATCATCTACTAAAGAGAATCTTAGATAAAACAGATTATTTGGATTCTTTCCTGCCAGAGCAGAAAGAGCATTGCTCAGGTAAATGACCTCCATTGGCTCCAATGGAGGGAGGCCATCCTAATGATCCCTTAAGCTGTCTCAGTTGATGAACATTGTCTTCTCCCCAAATTATTTTACCTTCAGAGGAAATCTCTGGTGAAATTAATTCACCAATTTAAAGGTAGATATCATCAGTATGCCAGTAGAATCCATTGTTATGCAAAATGGATGGATTTAGGTATATCTGTGATGAATGCTCCCTTAGGAAGACTTAAATTTCTGTCTAAATCTAGTAACTTTTTTAATTAATGGCTCTGTGTCAAATAGGTAAGCATAATCTCTTTTTATTTTTGACTTGACCAAATGTTGAAAACTCAGGAGTAGAAGCTCACTGATTTTCTTCTTTTGTCTACTGAAGTCAATGAATGTTCTTTAAACAAAAATATTAAAGAAATATTGAGATACTTCTTGGAATTATATTTTATTCACTGTTTATTGTCCTGAATAAAAAATATTGATCCCACCTGACTTTTTCAATATTTGATCATATTTGGAACACTTTCCATATGCGGGAAAATTACCCCATTACTCTCTAGGAGGTATAATGTGCCATCCTATTCAAATCAGTATTGTTATCACAAAGAGATTATTGTTGTCATACTTCAGCACATAAATTCATAATGTAAATCCCAGATTACTAGCTAAACAATTATATTCAGAAAAGCATGAAACCTACTTTGGAGTAATCAAGTTCCCTGGGTGCAGAATCAGATAGGGCTTGCACAAGAGCATTCACCATACTGTTTGGAGGAGATGTGACTGAGGTTTGCACAGGTTCTTGCTGCAAAGGACTCTTTGGTTTTGAAGGCAGCCGACCTCTTCTCCCTTTCAAACTATCTGTACGGACAACTAATTAAGGTGCAAAAACAAAAACATAATCAGACTTGAAAAGGATTATAAAAAAGGAATATCTATGGTCACATTGCACAATCATTTTCTAACAAATCCAAAGAGTAAAATCCAATAATAAAATTGTTTATCTTTTTACTATTCATATTTTTACCAACTAGTTTTACTTCAATTACAGTTATATTATTGGGAAAAGAATCTAGAGCAAGAATTCAACAATGTCATCCATCTTAAGTGTAATATTTTATATGAGTTTTTCATAATTAAAGCTGCATATATATTTAATTTCCATATATCCATTAATTTGAAAAAAACTCAGACATTTGCAATTAAAATATAACATTCAAAATTCATTTCATTTCAATCATTCATTTCATTTCAACAAAATGAAATGTAACACATGCATCTTATAGCTACATGAATGTATGAGCAACACAGTTATAAATTTTCTTCAGGACTAGTTTACATTAATGATTTTAGATAGATAATTATAACAAGTAATTAAAATTTTCAGTTGATTAAAACTTCAATGGGTATGCATATTTAGTTACTATAGGATAGGTATAACATACAATTTTAAAAAATAATATACATCAATAAAACAGGTTTTGATAATAATGTTTTCCTAATATCAATTGTGTTTTATATCTTTCCAAATTTTCCCAAAAAGAGTATTTTAATATAAAAATTTATAATATAAAATATTTAATTAATATTTGATCTTATACATACAGATCAGTTTCCATTAATCAATCAAATAAAATGTTAATCTGATTTAAGTGCAGTTTGGAATATTGGAGAATAAAGTGTAATAATTTCCTTCCTGAGTCTAAAGATTTGAAACAAGCATGAGTGAAACTTTGGAAATGCTTCCTTTAAAAAGTTATGTCTTCCTGCTTAGATCTTTGAAGAATCTATTTGTCATTTGGAATGAAGATGTTACAACATAATATGCTTTCAGCACATATATAAATCATATAAAAATGGGGCATTTACCATTATATCTAAAATTAACCAATAAAATAAAAAAGCCACTCCTTTTAAATGCAACCTATTTAGTATAATAATGTGTGAGTTAATGCTAGTGAATGCTTTACCTTCTTTTACCATACCAACACTGAGACACTTCTGAAATCGGCAGTACTGACATCTGTTTCGACGACGCTTATCTACTGGGCAGTTTTTATTGGCCAGGCAAACATATTTTGCATTTTTCTGAACTGTCCTCTAAAAAAATACAGTGGAAGGAAATGTCAGCTGAATGAATGGGATCTTAACTATTTTTTAACCATAATTAAAATAAAATTGTGTAGTTCTTATAACTAAATAACAATTCCCTAAAACAGTATCTTCAGAAAAAACAATGCATCGATGATAGCAACTGACAATAAAAATTATAAGCATGGCTCAAAGGCTAGACTTAAGAGACAAGCAATTAAATGATAAAATCATGTATGAAGTTATCAGATAATGTTAAAACTTTGAGGATTACATTACCATTTAATATTGTAATGAGAATATTAATTTTCTATTTGGGTCATTTTAGCGAATACCGATCTTACTCAAGTAATAAAATCATATGAATATTGTTTTATTTGTATCTATATTGTTATACAAAATTCAATAAGGAAACAAGCTATTAAACAAAGCTAAATAGACAAATTAAATTATAAACTATATAAAAGTATCATGCATAACATGCCTTGTTATCATAGCCTTACCCCCCAAAAAAGGAATACCAATAATTACTTTAATGAGGTAGCTAAATTTAAATTTCTCATTGATATCAATAGGTTTTCAAAATATATTTGTTTATACATTAATTTATTATTTCGATTTATAAGGCCCTCCAACTCAACATTTCTCAGGTAACCATTAAACTATAAATCTAAATAATAAATTAACTAAATAGATCATGATTTAAAATAAATATATTATTTGCAAGCTTTTATTCCAAAATTTAGTGAGGAAATTAAGATTTTTATATGTAAGGAAGGCAAATATTTCTGTATGATCAGCCTAAATTTGAACTGTTTTATTTCTACAAGTTTGTGATTAAAAAACTGCACAAAATGTATTCTTTAGATGTGAAAATGTTCATGCTTCTCAAATATCAAGCATATATCACAAGTCTTATTAAAGCTGATACTAAAACAATTGCTTTAGTTTTTCATCATATACATATTTAGCTTATTTCAAATGCTCAAAGCAAATCTTAATAATAGTCCTGTTAAAGCAGATATTTATCCTCATATTGAGTTTGAGTCTGTGTGACTAGGCTATTTTGTTAATCAAATAATTTGATTATTTAATTTGTTACAACTCTAAGACATATTATGACACTTCAAAGCTAAAGCTAAACATATATTTTTTCACAAATAATTCCAGTAAAATCAGTGTGGTTTATCCCAGATAAAACGATGTAGGATCTTTTTGTTTTCAAAAATTGTCAAACATATTTTTATGTTTTTATTTATGTTTGAAAATTTATTTTCAAATCTATCGTAGCAAGATTATTAAGGAGATAACAAATGTCTATATTATTTGACATTTATTATAATAAATTAAGAATCCATAAACTTTAACTTTCCTTGGAAAATTCATAACTGTTTTATTTAATATCAAACATTCTCTGAAGATTTGTCCTGATTATCATATCCCCTGTACTAACAACACAACAATAAATCACCTTTTATGGTTATAGACTAAATTACAAAGTGACTGCAGTTTTTTTTTTAAATCAAGCCTTATTGTAGAATTATTCAGGCTTTAAGCTTCTGTTTTCAAGTGAGAAAAAAGCAGCACAAAATTATTTATCAAGAAGTAACAGTGGATTACCTATGCAAGTTTTTTCAATAAAATTCACATGAAACTTCATTAACTACGCCTATTTTAGATAATATGATCAGAGTTATAGTTCATCATATGATCAGGCTGCTCTGGGATACTAAGCAACTTATTGAGTAAGTAGCTCTCTTAACCATAATCTTGTAAAGATAGTTATACTATTATATTTTAATATGAAAACAATTTATTGGAGAAAGTCAGAAAATGCAACTTTTATTTTTAAATTTATACCCCATCCAATTTGCAGCTGCAATTCTGGGTAGTTTAGTTATAAAACATAAGTGCATATGGATAAAAATAATAACAGCATACATGTTCACTAATAAAGATAAAGGAAAGCAAATTTCATAATTTTATCAACCTTCCTCCCTTTCAAGTTTTCTTTCTTGTTTCCCATTACTATCAATTATTAGACTGTTAAGTTCCTAGGGCAGAGGCTTATTCTTGTTTAAAATACAATGAATGTTGATAGTATTAAATAAATGAATATTAATAGCTTCCAGCAATTAAATAATATTGATGAATTACAGGGACATGAGCTATGGTGAGATACAATATGGGTGGATACATCTTAAATAAACTGTGATAAATCTCTTGAGAGCAGTTGGTATGCTTGATTGGTTGACTGAGATGTGCAGTAAAATTCCATATACACCTATTCAAAAATTAATTTCAGTGGAACTAACCCTCAGCCAAGGATATATAAAACTCATACTTACTCATAATTAAACCCAATGAATAAACATTTACTTCCATATATAGACAGATAAAATTAGATATTAGCCTATGAATGAAGAATTTTAAGCAATTTTTACCTTGAAGAAGCCTTTGCATCCCTCACAAGTCCGCACACCGTAGTGCTGGCAGGCAGCATTGTCCCCACACACAGCACAAGTGCCTTCTCCTGATGAAGAACTTCGGCTAGATGGGGAAGGAAGGCCACTGCTACTGCTCTCACCCAGAAGGTTGGAAGTGGCTGCATTGAGGCCCAGTGGTGCAAAAACTAAGGTGGCTGTTCTCTTGGATAAAGGATGTCCATATGGATGATTTTCCACACTAGCTTGACTAGCACTGGGCCTATCTGATCCAACAGGTAGACTCAAGGTAGTGGCATCATAGCACATATGACCTCCTGCTGTGGGTGTATGGGGTGGTGAATGCTTGAAATGGAAAAGTGGAAAGCGGCCAGGCACACTTTTCATAGGGGCAGTGTCTACCAGATGGCATGGGGCCATGCAAGTCTGTGCTGGTGAAACAGAATGTGAGGATGGTTCATCCCAGGTCGGCTGGGTAGTGAACCCAGGGGTAGAAGGTGTAGAGGGTGGAGACTGCTTGAAGTATATGGAGGTGCTTGCCATGCCTTCTTCCATTGTTAGAGAAAATGAAGGGTAATAACTGTGCATCTGATTGTCTTCCATCTTGATGAGGGGTCTCTGGCTCGCAAGGGAAGCTGATGAAGAAGAGGATACAGATTGCATTTGGTATAGGCAAGAGGGCTTGAGTTCATAGCCCCCAGAATAACCCTCCATAAAGGTACTGAAACTAGGCAGAGAAGTGGTAGCAGTGGCACTGATCTCTGCAGAGTTCAATTCCATAGTCAGCTTTGCGTAGTCTGGGTTCATGATCTCAGGACTATATTCTGAACCATAGGAGAAGGTATGAGTGGCATAACTTGAACCAGGAGGTGAAGGGTTGTACTGGGCTTGTACACAGGGCATATCTGCAAAAGCAAAGATTAACATTAATAATGTCTGCATTCCCATCCTGGGGGTTAAAACATATTTTCTACTTGGGAAAATATTTATTTGTCAGGGAAAGCACACTACATCATTTCAATTCAATAAAAGAGTTACCAAAATTAGCAATGCAAATTTGACATACTATACAATGGTTAAGGTGCTGGATCAGGACTGGAGAAAATGAGATTCTACTCTTTTCTCAATCCATGGAAACTTTGATCTAGTTAATCTCAGTTGAGTCTATTTTACAAGGTCATTATTGGGATAAAAACCAAGGGAGAATTCCCATGTACTCTCTCTTACTTCTTGAGAAGGCAAAGTAAGGATATTGAAAAGATATAACTGCAGCAGCAATAACAACTGTAACAGTAATGCTGCATTATACTGTACAGTGAAACACATGAAATGAAAGAGACCCATAGTTAATAGATATATGTGCACGTTAAAGATGTTCTTTGTAAGAAGATCACACATTAGTAGCAGCCTTTATGTTAACAGTGAATACACAGAAGATGATAGCAAATATATCTGATTTTAGAAGGCAATACCTAAAAAATTTCAGTTCCAGCTATGGAACTATCTGGATCTTTTTTTTAATATATAAAGAAAACTCACTAAAATTAAAAGAAATTGTATTGTCTTAATTATTTCCATTTGTTTTATGTATTATCAAGGGAAGGAGAATAAGTGATATTAACTGATATAAGGGAAGGGAAGGGGAAGAAAGGCTGTCGAAAATATACCTCAACTAAAAAACAGAAACATCTGCATCTCTCTATGTTGCTACTTGGATCTACATGCTATTTTAAAAATATTTTTAGTTGCAGAGATTTTCTATTACAGTAAATAAAACGTTATTGAGAACAACATGCCAACAAGAATCAAATCCCCCAAAATAAAATATGATTTTTCATTTACTTTTTCTTCAATTTCTTGAAGAAATGGAATTGAACATTTTGTGATAAAGGAAATTAAATATCTTGTGATAAAGGAAATTAAATAATTGTTAACTTTCAGTTTCAACTTTTATGGAGCTATATAGAACTTTAGAAAAGAAAAAAAACAGAAAATATATTGTATATTTTTGGGGTATGACAGAATATTTTGAGCAAACTATTTTGGACTATTCCATTTATTTTGGAAAACAAATATGCTTAGGTACTTCTAATTTCTGATTTTCATAAAATAATTAAAAAGTAAAACTTTCATATAAAATATGTTTAATCATTTTTAACTAATAGGGTTTGAAAAAAAGAGCAGTAAATTATTTCAAATTTGTCTATTTGAAAATTGCATGAAAAATGCTTAATTTTTAAAATGTATATTTAAAAGAAGATTAATAGCATTTTACTGTTAATCAGGTGACAGTATATGGTTTAACAATATAAACCATAATCTGACATCGACTGAGAAATTCTCTGGAGAAAATTCTTCTCTGATCTAAAAGAAGAAACTAATCTCTTCTCCAAAGTTGTAATATGTATTTCAGATTTATTTATTTATATCTCACCTTTATTTTTATAAGTAACGCAAAATCATAGAAAATGGTTCAGAGAAAGTAACCCTTTTTAAAAAATTGCTTTTCCCAAGCAATTTGGTTCAGCAATGAATTCAGCTTTCTTTGAAGAAAGCAATTGCCTGACGGGGTGAACGCAAACAGTGCTTTTTACCTGGAGGGTGGCTTGCTCGCTGAATTGTGGGGGTGACTGAGGCTGCTGCTGCTTCTGGGACAAGTGTAGGTGGTGGAGATGATCCCTCCTCAACAGAGTTTTGTCTGGAACCAGAGCTCAAAAGAGGATTTTTTTCCAACCTGGGCTCTGTGAGAGAGAGGGAGAAAGACAGAAAGTGTTGGACCTTGGTCTGAACATTAATGGATTTTTGGGCAATGGGTTTCCTGCTCCTTAGTAGCCAGTTTACATACCTCCACAGCCCCTGAACCAATTTGGATTCCCATGTCTTGAACAAATAGACAATAGAAACACCAGCTGAAAGAATTTAACTTTCCTTTCATCTCTGAAACAGATGAAAGGTTGAATTTAAATGGACATTTAGAAGCAGAACCTTGAAATCTGTTTTCCAAAAAATCTGATAAATGTCCCCTGCATCATATCCTGAAACAGCCAAAACAAGTATCATTAGACCAACAAATATCCTCTTGTCATAATTCAGACATCTCTTTCTCTTCTTCTTTCCCACAAATAAAAGTATCTAATTCTACAGTGAAACTCACTTCCAGGACAGAAATCACTGAAAGGCACTCAGTATCAAATCCACTGCAAGCTGCACAGATTAACGTTGATGTTTGCACCTGAAGCAGTTTGGCCCTAAATCCTATAGATTTGAGTAACTGAGAAAGCCAGCTCAAAGTTAACAATAGACAGAGCAGACTGGTTAACTTGCCCATAATTTTTCTCACAATATTATAGGACAAGAAAAGAATTGCTTCTCTTGGGTTTTCAGTGAGTACCACCTTTCTCCTTTTGAAAACTGGATCTTCACATCTTCATGCACAGGCACTTTTTTCCAATACATTGAGACAGCGAGAGAAATGAATCATTCTGAGAAGGTCTCTCCACTTCCCTGAATCAAGTATTGCATGATCTCATGCTCTGATGGTGAAGAGCAAGAGTGGCTGACTATATGTGATAGTCTCATATTCCTTACATGTATGAATCACAAATGATCTTGGCAAATACTTTCAGACTTGCAACTCTGTGCAGGAATACTACCTGTAATACTGAATAACCCAATTTTCAAGTTCTATCCTATTAAAAGTGCCTTGAGAAATGCTCTGAACCCCATCCTCACATCCTTCCCATACTTGTGAATCAGGTGGGGGCTGTACCTTTACCAAAAAGCTTGTCCCTTAAAACAATCTGCTTTAATAATTTTAATTTTATTTAT
>JANHZU010003208.1:75983-86926 GCA_032468055.1 Acrochordus granulatus
AGTCCAGATGCCTGTTTTTTAAACTTTGTTGCGATGCAATTACCCTGGACGAGTGAGAGTCTTCACAGACAATAATGACTAATGATTTTCCTTTTGATTTAGTAGATTTCAATAGGATGAGGTGAATTACAACAATCGCTTCAAAGGGTTCTTCAAACTACTGAGAATTACAACATTCAGTCAGTTTAAAGCAGCAGATACTTTCACCAGCCAACATATTCCGAACACTTTCTGTACCTCTTCCTCTTGCAGACTACCGCAAACAGTGACAAGACTTACCTGCACCTCAGCTACCAGATTGCCATCACTGAACTTCAGTACAACTGATTTGAATTTATACTGGGACTAATATTATTATCTCCAACGGATTAATTTAATGGAATGGGGGTACTGATCTGCATGCTTGTAATTAATATGTTTTTATCTGTTATGTACATTTATTGTTGGTACGCCATGTGTGTATAGTGCCATGTGTCTGTAGTATATAATTGGGTAAACAAAGTGTCAACAAAACTCCAGCAAATGTTATAAAAAGATTAAACTCTCCATCTCTGAATTTAGAAAAGGGGGAATATGTCATGTTTTCTTATCTCTCCTACCCGTGGGGACAACATGCTGTGACTCAGATGCTACCATTGGAAGATACCTTACACCCCTTTGTACTTGAAGATTGGATATTGGTCTGATATCCACAGCAGCTCTGGTGGACAGGACCTTTCCAGATCCTACTCCCACCCAGTCAGCCATAAAAACTGCAGAAAGAGATGCCTGGATCACTAGTAAATTAAGCCAACAGTGATCAACTACAGCAGCGAGACCCTAATGGACCATAAAGTGCCACCCATAAAACTCATCAAAAATCCAGAGACCCCCAGTTGGGATTAAAAACACTTTTTGAACTGCAAGCCTGATCCAAGGAAAGGACCCTGAAAACATTACACTGATTGCCAACTATCATATATGTGTGATAATGTTGTCTACTGTCAAAGGGCTAATAGGAAGTGCCTCTTTCCCAAGGGAGGTGGATGGCTGGGAGCATTCAGCAAAAGAAATCCTAAACACCATGGATTTTGCCTGCAGAAAAAAGGTGGTTTGGAATGTCCTTAACATCCTGCCTCATAGGAATTGCTGCTCCAACCCATCCAGAATTTCACCAGTTTAAGTAATTTTGATACCCCTACCACCCAATCTATGAATGGGGTCAGATGATTAAGGTCAGAGATGAGACAATATTTGTACTAAATATAGCTACAATAACAGCAGCAGAGAACTGTTTTAAGATAACCAGCTGCCCCCAATCAGAATCAAAGTTTTCCAAAATGCCTTAACGTCACTACCACCTCACTGAAATGTAATAACACAGAGAAAATTCCGTGTACCTTCTCATACATAAAACTGCCCCTTGGATGGTTCATTCTCTGTGGGGAGAGAGCTTATTCATGTGCTGGCAAATGCTACAGGGGGCCCTTGTTCATTAGGCAGATTAATAGCTATTTTTCCTCCAGCTAGCACATCCCAATGACGGAAAAGAGACCTTGAAACTCTTTCCCCATTTGAGACTCGCACATCACTCTATGTTAGGCAGGAAGAAGCAGGCCCAGACAGCTAAGTTCTAATCTATAGGTTTATTGAACAAGTTCACAAGAATTTCTCCAACTGCCTTCTCAATCACCAGATACGATAATGTATGTTCCTCATGAGGGGTCAGACCTCTTGTTTTTATGCAAGAACAGAGATTCCAAACTGATTCCTCTCTTCACACCTGGCTTAGCCTCTCCTTCTACTACAATGTCAAGCAAGACCAAATTTGTCTCCCTAGTGGGTATCCCAGGACTAGCTATAGGAAAAGCCCAGAATTTAAATAGTCTAGCATATGTTATGGCCAAAGGTCTAAACAGCATTTTGTGAGCATTAGATGCTCTAAACTTGGAACTTGCATAAATCTGTGAAGCAACACTAGAAAACCAAGCAGTGTTCAACTATTTACTACTACAGCACAACCATGGGTGTGAAGAGTTCAAAGGAATGTGCTGTTTTAATTTATCCAAGAACTCTCAGTTAATAGAGAATGTTCAGAATCTTAAAAACCTGGTCCAACAAATTGGACAAGAGAAGGATCCATTTAACCTCTCCTGGCTGACCTCATCAAACCTCACCTGGATAAAAACCCTCTTCATAGGAGTTGTAAGTATATGCATATTAATAATACCTTCTTAATTGCCTTTCCCAGTGCATTCCCCCACGCCTAAGACTCCTCCATGCATGCCCCTCATTTCCTAAGCAGCAAACTCCACCCCTCCAAAATAGGCATCCCTTATGACACAAGTAGATTGAAAGTACAGATTCCATAGGGACAAAAACGGGTTGTGCAAGGCAACCTTTCATCACAAAAGAGGGGAGTTGTGGGGGATTAAGGGGTATCCCTTAATCTCCCCTCTCATCTCATTTGCAGATTATCACGGAGGTCCCCCCAGAGCCATTCTCCTGTTATGATGCTGGATAACTGAGCTGATCAAAAAAAAGTCCTTGATAATAGCTAATAGACAATGATAAGAAAAGAGGAGAACTCTGAATCCATAGACAGATCCTCTCCCCGCTACAAATCATCTTAGATGGGGAAATGAGATTATTGTGCAGTGCAAAAAGAGTGATTTGCAAGGCCCTGCCAAATTCCACACCTCCAACAGGAAGAAAGATATTTTTAGCTCGATGCCTTGACAAACCTCTCTGAAAGTGCTCCAAACAAGAAAGAAATGCATTTCACTCTTAAGTTTTATTAAGATGGCCAGCAATCAGCAACATTATTGATACAATGTTAAGATACAAAATGGTTATGCTGTAACAAGGAGCTGCTCAATAGGGAAATTGACCAAATAGTTCATTGCAATAAGCAGGCAAACCTAACTGACAGTTCTGAAAACCCAGGCACACTTGCAAAATACGCAATATGTGACTTCAAAAATTCACTTAGTCATTCACAGTGCATACATACCTAACAAGATTAAAGTCACCCTTGCCCTTGTCACAACACTTGACAAGATTAAAGCCATCCAGTGGATGTACACATAAGAGAGAAAAACATCTCCAAAAATCTTACAAGAATTAGAATATGCACAGAGGGGCCAGAAAACCTATAAAACCCCCACCATAGACTTAAAAGTTGTGGCAACTTTCAAAAGCTGTACCACCTGTTATGCTGTCAAATAAACTTTCCTCCTTCCCAAATAGCTGCCTCATTTATCTATTTCCAGCCCAGCTTAGATTTGAACCACAATAATATTTTTTTAATAATTTTAAATTACCTAGTACAATGTTCTGCAATTCAAAGGACATTTTAACCCTTTTTTTTGGCCAGACAATCTTCTCTACATGTATCACTTTAAAGCTTGTTATAGAATGAAATCTGGTTAGAAGAAAAAAAAAAGTGAATTTTGAACTGCAGCTGAAACTGAGGCAGAGGTAAGGAGAACTAACCAAAAATCACACCAGATACCTGGGTCTTCCTACTGTTGTTTAGAAATGAACTGCTATAAAGTAGGAATAAAACCAGGACCACTAAGGAAGGCAGAGATTGATTTTTCCCTCTAGTTGCTACTAATTAAGAAAAAAAGATAACAAATCTGCTAGCTATGCAACTACTGTATAAATTTAATTTGGCTCTAAGGGTACTCTAGATACAATTAACTTTTTTTAAAAAAGAGAACCAGTTTGGGTTAGTGGTTAAGGTAACGGACTAACAGCCAGGACACTGTAAATTCTAATCCTGCTTTAGTCATGAAAACCAGTGGGTGACCTTGGGCCAGTCACTCTTTCTCACACCTACTCGCTTCACAGGGTTGTTGTGAAGAAAATAGGAGGAGGAAAGTGTGTTGAATATGTTAGCCACCTTGAGTTGCTTATAAAAAAAAATAATAAAAGTGGGATATAAATAAAAAAAGTATGCACAAATATTTTTCTAAAATAGTTAATAGAATCATATCTTAGTTCCATTCATTAAAATCAAAGGAGTAATATAATTATCTTTTTGGTTACATAAAATTATCTTCTTTGTTTATCCCAAGCTCTACCTAAAATTTATTTATTTATAGCTTGCCTTTATTTTTTTTCTAAACAACTCAAGGCAGTGAATATATTTAATGCACTTTCATTTTATACTGACATACATATTTGAAACAAAAACAAACTTTTAACAGAATAAGGCTAAATTATGTGAGTTAAAGAACCTTGAAATTTCTTACACTGCCAACTCCTTATTGACTTTTTGCTGAAGCAGAAAATAAATGAAATTATAATATACAATTCTGATTATTAGAAAAAAATGTAAGTTATGAAACTATAGAGTAAGAGGTTAATTTATATTTATAACTTCTGTAAAAGAAAATCAGTGTCACTTCTTTATATTTTCTTTCTTTTTCTGCAATTAGACAGTTTTTTTCCTCCTTTATTCTAAATATTAGTTGTTAATTTTTATCATTCTTCCATATATTCTTTCATATATCATATATGTGAAATTTATGTATGGTTTTAGATATTCATGAAATTTCTTACATTGCCAGCATCAGAACTCTTATCCCTTTTTAAACATTCTTTGATTCAGTGAAACAAGATTGTATGCTAGCTCCAGTCCTGTTCAATCTGTTCTTTGCTTGCATGTTGTCACTTGCTGCCCAGGATCTAAAGACAGAAATGTACATAAAAGTACAAGGTTTCAGTCGTAGCCAACTCCAGGGGGCAGCACTCATCTTCATTTTCTAGCTGAAGAGGCAGTGTATCCGAAGATGTTTCCATGGTCATGTGGTTGGCATGACTATATGCCGAAGTGCATGGTACACTGTTACCTTCCCACCAAGATGTGGATATACATCAGGTATCAATTGGATGACTTTCACTTTGACCTTTACTGCTTAAATGTTTGAATGAAGTGCCTCCATATATTTCAAGATAGTTTTTTGCTGATGACTGTATCTTCTGGTGAACAAAGACAATAATCTACAATTGATATTGAACATAATATCAGATATGATATAATCTCAGATATGGCTATGCCCTTTGGCATGACAGTCAGCCTGAACAAGATTGAAGTACTTTACCAGCACTTAGTACTGAAAATCACTATTGATGATACCGAGCTGATAAATGTAAACAACTTCAAATACTTGGGAAGCATCATCTTGAGCAATGGTGCTCTTTGGACAAAGAAACTGACTCTAGGATCAGCAAGATCAGTCTGCTTCTGGGGTGCCTGCATACTAGAGCACTCACTCAACAATGTCCATATCACCATAAAACTGAAAATCTACAAAGCTGTAGTTTTCCCATTTTTCCAATACACTTGTGTGTCCTAGACTATACTGACCACCCTCAGAGCCCAGATACAGTAGGTGGGACATGCCATCAGAATGTCTGACACTGAATGAACAATATTGTCAATGGGAAGAGATCTCAAGATTGTCCATCCGCTGAAGCACCATAAAGACATTGGGAAGGAAACTCTGTGCCATCCTGATGTTCTGCCTATCCTTTGCTCAATTGCCTAACTTTCCGCAAATTTTAAATTAAGTGTTGACATGCAGATTAAGGGAAACACAGCCAAGGGAAAACTAGAAGCTGCAGTAGCTGACAGAACCATCTGGTGAAATCTATGCTATTGAAGTTTCCACCAGCTTCGAAGACAAACACTGCCAAAAACTAATAGAAAAGCATGAATGACATCACAGAATAACATCCACAGTTATTACAACAATGGACATCCAGTGGCTTCATTGTACTGGACTGTACTTTCAGACCAGGCCTGCAGAGCCCTTCTAGGTCCACAAATCAGAAGTATGGAAACTGCACAAAAGTGTGTCTTCTTCAAACCTGAAGGACTAAGTTTCATTTTTATATCAGAAGTCTACATCACATTTTTAATTGTTGGATCCATTTATTTTCTAAATTTAAATATTCCAATTTTTCTTCCATAAATCAAAAATATAATGTTTCATTTTACTTTCTAATACTTTAAAGCTTATCATATACTGTAGCATCTCTTAAGTTAAAACTTCAGGTACCTTTGAGGCTCCTAAAGCACAGTTTAGTTAAATACATGTTTCATTTTTATATATTGCCGAGAAATTCAAAAGGTGACCCCTTGTTTAGCCCAAATATTCCAACAAACAAATAAAAGATGTCTACTATTTTCAAATTTGAATTATATCACAAAGTCATTTTTTCACAATATTCAAGATCACATCTCATCTTAATAACCAAACATGCCTAGCAGCTTTAAATGCAGGAAAGGAAGATCTTGAGACAAGTTTTGAAAAACACAGGAATAGATTCTGTGCTGAGCAGAATATTGATCTAGATGACCTCCAAGATCCCTTCCAATTTTATGACTCTGTGATTACATAATAATGGAAGTGATTATATATAATACCAATAATAAGATTGTTTCCGTAGATGCATCTTTGAGCACTACAGCAGTTGAAATGAGTTGTTATATTTAGTATATCTCAAGAAATTGCAAGGAAAATGCTTATGAAATGTTAGTTAAAAAGAAATGAGATATGACTGATGAATGTGGATAAGAATTGGAGAGATGTGGAAGGCTGAGTTTCTTATCTTACTTGATGTGAGACTGCAAAAAGACAAGATATCTGCTCTTGTATGATACTTTTACAAATGGTTTTATTGTATTTTTTATGTTTTGTATTTTATTCTATATTCTGTATTTTGATATGGCCTGTGGGCTAATCAAAAATAAATAAGTAAATAAATGATAACATATTGATTTCTAAAGCTGATGATCAGTATTGAAACTTATTTTGAAGATTTAGCCCCTTATCCCATTACTGATTGTAGCTCATGCCATGGGACTGAATGCTTTCCAATATTTACTGAAATTATATTTTTGCATAACTAGCATTATAATGATTTCTTAATCTTATCCATACTTATAAACACCATTGTGGCCAAACTGTAAACTTAATAATGGCATGTCCCTTATTCTTTACAATTGCAAGCTGCCTCATTTCAGGAGTTCCATAATTTCTAGCTCTTATTGACATAGACAACAAATAATTACAAAATCAAAAGCAAAATAATGATTTCTGAAATAGATCTGCCATTTTATTTGCCCACTGAGAATAAAGAACCCAGAGAAGTCTAAGAAAAATCATGAATTTTTAATAATAAAACAAAATTTAGAAATAATAAAACAAATATCAATATTCATATTAATCCAGGTCATGATAAGTACTAAAACTGCAACAATTTGCAAAGTTCCTTAAAAAGGCAACTGGACATTAATTACAAGATGTTATTGCAGATTCCTCATTGACAAAGAAACTAACTGGCTTTCAAGAGGAAGCAAAGAATCTATATACTGTATATTAAGACTTTAAATCTTTCAATAAACCATGGTGGAGGAATCAGATTTCAACTATCTTCAATTTATGAAATCATTTGTGTTAAACCATTTGCCAAAAAAGAACTATGAAGGAGACTCTGTAATGCTGATGAGCTGAAAGGCTCATTAAAAGCTTTATTGCCCAACATATCTCTTTTTATTTTGCTATGTGAAAACACTGCTGTCTCCTGCATCCTTTCCTCCAAACCCCTCCCTTTAGTTAGAAATTTAATACCCTGTTTAAACTGCTGTGAATAACTTTGGTATGGGTTCTCATCCCCCTCCCCCCATTTTTAGAAATGTACATATTTCCTGACCATTCTTTTCATTTTTAGATGGATTGAAAAAGCCTTCTGGATAGAAGGTGAAATGTCTTGTGGGAAGATTGACCCTCCATATTCCCTGTCACACACACATACAGCCCTCCTAGAACTACACCATACAGCCTGTCCCCCTCCTCCCAATCTCTTCTCCCCCTCTCATAGCATCAAGGCAGATTATAATTATAAGAAACATTTCCAAACCACCCAGGAAAGACCCCCAGGAAAGACATTTACCAAGAGAAAAGGAAAAAGGTTGTTTTGCCCTCAAGCGGCATCAGTGAATCCATCCAATCCAATAGGACCACCATGACATTAGCCGCTGAGCAGCACATGATTGCCACAAATCTGCCTAAGAGCAGATTCATTGTATCGCCTTGATAAGATTAACACTAAAAGCAGCACATCACCCCGAAGAAAAACCAGATATTCCCTAAGAACTATGCAGAAACAAGAAAGAATAGAACTTCAAGGCTATGTAGAAATTCTCTTACATAAACCAAGGGACTATTAAGAATCATCACCTCAATTAAATCACAATTGAACTCAGCTAAACTTCTCTATACCACAAAAGATTCCATGTCTACAAAAATGCTACCCCTAGCCTTTTTACTGGTCAGCCCCCCTTCTGAGAGTAGTCCTCTGTCCTGCTGAAGAATAAACTACTCCTCTTTGACAGCTATATTTGCGTCGTTGTTTCCTGCCCAGCTTGGATTGGACCCTCTGGGACCTCTGCCTCAAAATCTTCTAACAGTCTCCAATAACATCTTGTAATTAATGTCCTTTTTATGAAATTTTGCAAATTTTTGCAATTTTTACTACTTAATCAAACAAATATATTTGGAATATATAAACAAAATATATGCCAAATATATCTAAGAGGATTATATGGAAAGAATAGTGGTGATGGGATCAGTACTTTATCTTCATTTTGACAGTGTCCAAAGCTCTGGCCTATCATATTTCATCTCCATTGGAAACCAGCTCTACAATATATTTGAGGCTGATTACAAGTATAACCCAAACTTAACTTAAACAAAAGTTTGTTTAAAAACTTTTTAAAAGTTAATTTTTTTAAAAAAAGTTGTTAACCCAAACTTTTCACTCCACAAATTATATTACTTATTTTCATTTTGGATCAGCAAAGGTCCACACTTATTCTGAAAAACTGAATTCTTTATCATATTAACTTTCCAAATGAAACATTTCAGATATTCTTTTCATAGTTGTAGGAAAATCAAAATCTAAAGTTTATGCAAAATGTATTCTGAATAGATATTTGTTTGATTTCTTTGACCCTTAATTAAAAAATGATAAGAATATAAGAATAGCCTTGCTGAACTAGATCAAAAATGCTTCATGTTAGCATTCTTACTTCCCTATATGTCATATGTATTTGTTTTCTCTACATGTCTAAATTCTACACTTCCTTATTTGGGAACAAAACTCTTTAATGCTACAATTAAAATAATTCTATTTAAGGCAGTGGTGTGGCTCTTATGTAGCCCTGGTTCTATTTCACTGAAGGATAGGTTACATAATGAACTTTGATACAGGCATAAAGTGCTTTTGTAAATTATTTATTAATTTCAACATCTATATGCTGCTATTAAAAATAATTAAACAGTGAATTTACATTGCAGCCCAACAGAATTAATATTAAAAGACTTAGGAGAAATGGGGCAAGTGCCTTATGTTCAAATTATAAAAAAAAGTGTTCTCATTCAGGAGAACATTTCAAGGACTGGTTGTCATTCCTGAGAAAGTTTATACCAATTACATGTCAGAACAGAACTTCAGATCTTTTTTTTAAAGGAAAAGTGGAAATTAATTCTTTTAGCTGCAGTGGTCCCAAATAATAAAGGGTTTTATAAGTTAATATTATCACCTTTATTGGATATGAACATAAGCTTTTGGAGATATTGTAATATTGATATACAATCATATGCTTAAATATATTACATACTCTAGATGCCATGCTCCTAAAACTGAATAACCAGTAAAACAAAAGAATTTTTGTTGTGTGAATTGTGAAAATTATCAAAAAAGGAAATGAGGGAAAGATAGAGAAACCGAAGGAGAAATGTATGATCAACCAAATAAGATCCTAATCTGTATTTCAAAGAAGAAGGGGCCTCAGATTAAAATGATGGAACAGATCTCCAAAGACACAGCTCCAATTTTCTAACTGTAGGTGCAGGATGTGAAGATGCAAGTTTCTTACTTAACCATAAAAAGGAGCATGCCAAAGTCCAGAAGATGGAAAAAGCTGATCAATAAAGATGCCACAGTTTCTTAAGACTTTTTTAGCAGAGGAAGATCACAAATATTCAGAAATATGTGAATTCACAAATATCACAACTGCAGCATTAACAATGGCGACATTAACAATGGGAATGATAATACTATCACAACTCATTTTAAAAATATATAAGGGAACATCTTAATTCAGTGTGAAACCAAAATTAATAAAAAATCAGTAAAAGAGCTTTTTCACTAATCTGCATATACTATCATTTTTAAGAACTTGCTTTCATTAACTGTGATCTATATTGAAATCTATAATTTTTATATAAAATATGTTTATGAATATTCTTTCTTTCTTTATTGATAAAACATTTTTTTCAAAGGATAGCAGGCCCTAAACTTTCTCAGACACTTTGAAGCTAATTGCTTTCTTGTCTCATGGTGCATACACAGAAAATATTTGGATATAATTCAGGAAAGTTAGGTAGACCTAACCTCAGTCCTAATCCCTCCCCATGTTCCTCTAATTATAGGGTATTCCTTAACCCGGAGCAAGCATAGCTCCCATAGCTGCTCAAAGCTATCCCAATTGACGGCTTAATGCCAGCAATAGATGAATATTTTACAGATTTGCAGAAAATTATCTGATCCTTTGCCATATTTCCTATTATTGACTCTTTTTCTCTCTCTGAGATCAACTTTATATGGAAACATGAACAGTTGTAATTTTTAGTTTCTATTATTGTAATATGTATTTTAATTGCCTTATGACATCTGTTTAAAATACTTATGTGACTGCTATTATTAACAAAATATTTATTATTAAAAAATAAGAATAAAAATCATTTACAAAACTGAAGAGTTTTAAGTAATATTTTACTAAAGAGTAAAATATTTCTTTCATTTTTCATTGATATTTATGTATTTGGGCACTAATGTTACATAGTACAGCTAGTCTTCAGGTAATGACTGTCCTGTTCAGTGAC